>CM032884.1:31236574-31319074 GCA_019176425.1 Megalops atlanticus
CGCCCGGTGGAGAACGTATCAGTGAATGGAACCTGGCCCGAGGGTATTCCACGAACGCCTGCATTCTTTGTGTGTGTGTGTGTGTGTGTGTGTGTGTGTGTGTGTGTGTGTGTGTGTGTGCGCGCGTGCGTGTGTTTTTATTTTACCTCAGCACTGCAGCACACACACACACTCACAGCGCTGTTTCATCAATAATTCCCACGCTCCCGATTTCGCTCCTCCTGTATTTTATGTTTATTACTTGGTGTGACTGCTCCCCTCATGCCAGGGTTTGATGGTGGAAATGAAAAGCCATTTACGAGGGGGGAGTTGATTTCGGGACGCCAGGATTCCCGGCCGCATCTCTCCCAGATTTAAAAGGGAGGAATGCAGTGAAAGCGGAATGCTCCGAGCCTTGGGGGCCACTGGCAAAAGGCTCCCAGAACACTTTTCATCCAGGCTAATCACAGGAGGCAAAGGGGATGAAGGAGAACTCCATAGCTTGATGGGACTATGGAGAACACACCAGGGGCTTTGACTTTGGTGGTGTCTGTGGAGAATATGTCAGGGACTTTTACTCTGGCAGGGTGGCCTCAACAGTCAGGATTCTGGTGGGGATACAGAAGGTTAGTGCCAGCTCTGAGAGTGACAGTAGATTGCAGAAATGCCACAGACAGGCACAATCGTAGTGGAGGGGCGCTAGGACAGAGTATCGGGTAGAAAGTGAGCTGGTGCAGGATGGGGGATACACAAGGGCAAGAACTGGGATAAAGTTGTGCAGGAAGGGGATAGGATAAGGGGTTTGGAGAGTGGAAAATTAAGACAGCTAGAGAAGTTGTTTTGCACCATCCATGTTTTCGGTTGGCCCCAATCTATTTGCAGAAATGCAGAAATCCCTTAATAACAGCATTTGCGAACAAACATGCAGTTTATTCCGAATGGATCCCTTTTATCACCAGGTGAATAATGCTCTGCTAATCAAGTTAATTTTCCATGAAAATTTTACTTGCCGGCCTGAGCCCAGAACACTCGCTACACGATTTGGTCCTTGAAAATGATGTCTTTAACAGTGGTATTAGATTACGTGAAAAACAAATGTTTTTATTTTTATCTCGACAAAGGAGTGGAAAATTGAAAGCGCGTCCTTGTAAGTTACGGGAAACCAACACCGTGAGCGGCTCTGACAGCACATAATGCCGAATTAAATTCGTATTTTCTCTCTTTTTTTCCGCCGTTCGGTTTGTGTTTGTTTGCGCATGTTGCCTAGTGACACACACAGAAAAACCTGCAGGAAGGGGTCCATGATGAATGGCAAGTGTGGCCGGATCGATGGATTGAATAAGTGTGTGTGAATAAGCGAAGCAGGGAGATTAGCTTTGGAGGAGAGCGGCCTGAGGAAATGAAGGTTCACAGAGACAGGGGGAGAGGGAGAGGGGAGGTAGGGGAAGGGGGGGCAGTGTTAAATCTCTCTTTCTTCCAGTGCCTTGGCGCAGTTCTTGACCTCTCCCCAACCCTGAGAGTTTGTTCTCCCCGTACTGTCCCTTTTTTAACCATTATCTCCTCTTTCTCGCCACTTCTGCTCAGCCTCTCACTGCTGTCTCCAGTGCGTCTCCTGTTTCTCACGCTGCGGCTTTAGCTCAGACTCTCTGTGTTATCTCCAGCGTCTCTCCTCTTTCTCCGCTGTGTCTCCCTCTATTCTCTCAGGCATCCCTCCCATTCACTGCTCTACCTGCTTCTTTTTCTTGCACTTCCACCAGAGCAAAAATACCATAAACAATTTTTTATACATATCCATTGTTGCAAAAGAGGGATAGAGAGAGAGCTGGGTGCGCTCCTGGAAAATTGGAGAAAAATTCTTATCTAGCGCTGAATTGAATTCCATTTGTCTTGTGATGCCTCGGAGTCGAATTTTCCTCTTAAATTGGGCGGAATGTTTCGGAACACTGGCCGGTCTATGCCGCGGCAGTGTGATCTGGAGCTGGGGGTCAGTATCTGGGGTCAGTATCATCGTGTTTTCAACTGCATCGCCCGTGTTTTTCAACGTGAGGAACATACTGTCCTGAGATTGCAGCCAAAGCTGAAGATCTTTGGGCTGTTGTAGCCTGGCGTTTAAAGTGTACCTCATATCGACGCATCATAGCCTTTTTATTGGATGATCTTGTTAGCATTTTAAGTGAACATGAGTTTTGAAATAGCGCTATGTGAGACTCAAACACAGAAGGCCAGCTTAGGAAGAGCCCGGTCCACTGTTCAGCCCAAGTCCATGAGATCAAATTAATGAAGCAAGCAGAAAAAATCTAAAGTGAACTGTGATGGCTGCAAGCAGCACACAGCACCAGCATCAAACCACAAGTCCCAGCTCTCAGGCCAGAGAAAGCCACCAGCTAATTGGACTTCCTGAGCTCGCACAGTGGGACACAAATGCTCGTCGGGCCGCTGGAGAGAGTCGCAGAACCGTCAGGTGGACCCCTCCCCCCACCCCCAAAACTACCTCCTCCGGAGGAGCACTTAACTCTCTGGCGGAATTGAGCGGATCCCCACGGTGCGCTCCTCATAAATGGGCCGCCTGACTGCGCCGAGCCCGGCCGTCCACCTCCCCCCCATCCCGCCGTGGCGCTCCCGCCTATCGACTGCGCTAAAAGTGTTCGCCACAAAAAAAGTGTCATTGATTAGATCCCGGGAGGAGGAGGAGGAGGCGGAGGAGGGAGAGAGGGAGAGAGGGAAAGAAGAAAGAGTGAGAGATAGAGGGAGAGCACTGGCGCCCTTAGAAAAAGGGAACAATGTGGTTCGTGGTCTGGCGTTTTCGACAGCGGGCAAACACAGCGTCGCTACTGCATACTCCTACAACTGTTCCAGCATGACGCCGCCACAGGTGGAAACTCTCCATGTCTCCATGGCTACCTGACCCCCCCACCACCGCATACATACACACACACACACACACAGACACACACACGCTGTTTAGGTTTGTGGGGTCTCCACCCGTGGGCACCTGCGGTTTGAGGTATTGACATGAATGCCATGAACAGTATTGATCCATGCTCACATTGGCAGCAATTGTCCTTGTTATGGATTAAAGGCAGTGCAGCCGGCACAGGGCTGGGGTCATTCTGAGAATGAGTGGCTGTGGTGAAACCCTGAGCCCAGCGGTCCCCTAAGCATACTCAGCCCAGACAGGGTGGCACCAAGTCTGAACTTGGTACCACCTTACCCACCATCCCTTGCTCCCATCACCTAGCAGCACCGACCACCGCCGCTATCCCCACCCATCCTATCCTCAGCGAATCTATTTTGAGGCCAGATCATAAATCGCATTACCGCTCCGTCAATAAAACGAAGGCCTCACGGACACACAGTGCCCACAATCGGCTATCTGGTTATTTCTTATGTCTTTTCTTTTTTGCCGCTTATTTATGTATGTTGAGATTGACAGGCTGAACACCCTGTTCTCTGTATAGCCGCCACAGAATAAATTAGTATCACATTAACAAGCCCCCCGGTCTAAAGCTCTTGCCTGTGCCTTGACTGCAGGGTTGCCATGGCAAACTTAATTTGTGAAAGGCCTAATCGTGTTTGGCTGCTCAGAGTGCTGTATAATCCTGTTAATTGTTGAGCGTCGGGTACTTGTGTTTGTGTCTGGCTCTCGGGGTGGTGTGTGGTGGCATGTAGCAGGCTGAGAGAGGGGCCTCTGCTCCCACCGGGAGGGAAGCCGGGCCTTCAGGGGTGCGAGCTGGAGTGAAGGTTTGACCACACAAAGGGGTTTTTTTTATGTGTGCTTTGCATCAAAGATAAAATTTATCAGGAAGGCTTAAAGGTGTTATGGGTATTTCTGGGAGATGTCTTAAATGGGAAAAAAAATGTGTGGTGCACGTCAGGAATAAAACTGAGCAAATTAAAAAGTCCTTGCCTGTGTTCTTTCACCATGATTTATCGTCCTCCCTCTCTCTCTCTCTCTCTCTCTCTCTCTCTCTCTCCCTCCCCCCAGAACAGTGCCCAGGATTAAAAGAACCAAAGAAAGTGGAGGAGATCCAGAACAAGATCATCTGCTGCCTAAGGGATCACCTCGGCTTCGGAGCAGGCGTGGCGGTGGGCGGTGCAGCGGCGGCGGCCAAGGGGCCGGCCTCCCTGAGCAGGGTGCTGAACGTGAGGGCGGAGCTCCGCTCGCAGCGCACGCAGGGGCTCCAGCGCATCTTCTACCTGAAGCTGGAGGACCTGGTGCCGCCCCCGCCCGTCATTGACAGGTTCCTGGACACCCTGCCCTACTGATGGAGGGGCACGCTAGCCACGCCCGCAGCTCCACCACCCCACACAACTCCCCTTGTCCCTGCCCCTTCCCCCCGTCCCACCAAAATCCGGCGTGCAGCAGGCTCACCCTTCTGCTGTCCCGGTCCCATGAAGACGCCCTCACCACCAGATGCTCTGAGGTGGCATGGAGGGTTGGCGCTCTGGCCCAGAGACACTGAGAGACTCATTGACTTCTACAGGCCAGGAACCTCGCGGGGTCCCATGAACCCCTGGTTTTACATTTCTGACAACAACAACAAAAAAAAAAACAAAAAAACAAATCAATCAACTGCTTTCACTTTCCTTTCTCTTTTTTTGCTTTTTCAAGGGGGAGGGGGAAGTATCGTCAGCAAACAAAAGAGGAAACAAAAAAGACACTTTCTCCCCACAGAGGTCAGTCTATTTTGGCAACAGTGGGCAGCGTATTTTTCGGCTGTGGTTAGTCAGTAGTGATTTTTTTCTGAGGAAAAGACTCTAACCCAATCTGGCCACCAGGGCAGGTTGGCGTGCACTGTTAGAGCTACACCTGTAGTGCAGTTGTGTGTTAAGTATAACGTCCCGAAGTTTCTATTTCGGGTAATCAATGAACTCTGCGATTTCTACTTTTTTTTTTTTTTCAAAAGTTAAGTCAGTGGATGTTTGTATCAAATTGTATCGCAGGCCAAAAGCATCACCAGTGGATGTCTTTGGTGTATTCAGTTTATGCACGGTTTATCAAGGTGTGGACAGTCGGATTCTGACTGCAGTTAGATATCACATTGTATTTTACAGAGTGCATTAAACTGAATACATGAAAAATACACAAGGCAAGGTGACAATGGCATTTTTTGCTCCTGTAATTTAAGTGCAATTTCTTAAGTGCTATCTTAAAAAAGACAGAGAGAGAAAGGTCTCGTTACTTTATCAAACTCTAAATTATTTTAATACTAAGGCACAAGGCATAGGTAGAGTATAACAGCTTCAAAAAGATGGAGAAAAAAAAAACATCAAAACAAAATAAGGCAAGAGATAACAGCAGACTAGTCGCACTAACTTTTTGATGACGGAGTTCCACAAACTTGAATTTGCCATAGTAAACTGATTTTAGGGGTAGGACAACGGAATCCAGAGAGGGGAGGAGGTACATGGAAAGAATGGGGTTTAAAGCACTTACACCCTCACAGAGGTTGTGGAAGACAGAGTGGGGATGAGGTCTCTTCACGACCCCTCAAGAGGAAGGACGTTTGGATGGGTTATTTTTTGGGGCAGCAGAAACAGAATTGAGGGCCTTAGACAGAATGTTGGGACTGGCACGATACATTCCGAATTCATATTCTTTTTTTTGTATGTTTATATTGTCGATGCCATTTATTAAGATGAAAGGATTTGTTGCATAATGTCTTTATTTGTACAAAAAAGGAAAAAAGGATTATATGCATGGTATATTGTATTGGCTTCGCCTGTATTTATTGCAAAGACTTCCGGCTCTGTGTAGCTCTGTTTTTTTTTTTTTTTTTAACTGGGCACTCACCAAGGGCTTGATCGCACACTGAGTTCAAGAGTTCAAGCAAACAAAACAAATGGCAGTGGTTTTAAGTAAAAAAAAAAATCAAATTATATAAATATATAAATATATATATACAAAACTAATATTTTGAAGTGTTTTTATCTGATAGCTTTTTTCAAATATTGTGGTACGAGTTGTGCATTGTTTTTTGAAGAAGAGAAACAAAAAGGAAAAAAAAAGACTTTTTCGATGTCCCTGTTTGGTTTCTTTTTCTGTTTTATTTTTCTTTCCCCTTCGGTTCACTGGAGTTTCTGTTCAGCACTTTGAAAATCATAAAATAGTACTGATTATTTTGTCTGAGAGCGTCTTGTGTTTGTCTGTACACCTCTGTCACACCATAAACAGGCCGTCGCTATTATCAAAGGCTGCTTCTGGAGAGAACCAAGAAAAAAAAAACAAAACCCTCCACCACACATCCTGAGCAAATTACCTAAAGTTGTAATTCAGAGGCCTAGACTAAAAAAGACAATCCAGGCAAACCCCTGTCTGGCTACACTCACATGTGCACTTGTACTGATTATGCAGTAGTGGTTAGGGAAAACAAAAGTCAGCTTGGTCCAGAACGAAGCCTTCCTGTTTACATTTGTAGCATATTTTGGAATCTGGTCACCTGTGATGTTTGATTACAAATGTATCCACAACACTCATTCCTTGTATATGCCGTTGGCCCTGGGGATCTCTTCACACTGAAATCTGATCCAGGGCTTCAGGCTGGGCCGTTTTGATGGCCTGCCATTTCAGCACACAGGGGCATCCCTGCTTTGCCTGGGGGTCAGTAGCCAGGTTCTGGTCCTGCCTCTGCTGACATCACATGGCTGCACTGAGGGGCACGTCCAAATCCCGCCTGTTTGAAGGGCGTGGTTCACACACAAAAGAGAGACGTGCTTCATGTAGGAAGTGTGAAGGGGAGGAGGTGAATCAAAAGCGATTTGTCATTTCTCAAGTGACACTGCTCATCTGTGTACATTTGCGTAAACTCGAGGTGGTCCGGAGGTGTGAAACTTTTTGATTTGAGGTTTTAAGATCACACTGAGTGTTTTGAATCTTGTAGATGACTTTGCTATCAAACAGTTTATCTGCTGTAGGCTGCTTCATTCAAAAAACAAGTGTCAAACACTCCTTGTTTGCCAGTGAAGAGAATGCCAAGAATTTGTAAGATTTAGTAATCCATACCACAGATCTGTTTACTCTTAGCAACATCACAAGAGGATCATGTGAATGTTTTTAAAGGTTCACATTGCTTGCTTAAATTTTAAAGTATTTCACTCTGGAATTCTCAAGCTTTGAAGCCCAAACTAATGTTTGGATACTCATTGTAAAAGCATAAGGACAATTCCTGGTTGTTTGTACAATTGGCCCAACCAGGTTATAGTGTCCCCATTCACAAGAAGTAATCTATATTCTAACTGCACTATGGGAAATATTCAGAGTGTGAACAACACAGCGATGGTGTGAAATAAAATACTAAAGGGAACAGATTACAACGATGGATATGTGGGACGACAGGCGAGCTGAAAGGAAGCTGTCAGTCACGTCCGGTCGAAATTGATCAGGTCCGACAGATACCAGATACCCCTTGAGCGTTAATTAAAAACTCCCATCGCAGCAGAAGACGATTGGTCACACCTTGGAGGAGTTAGCAGCTGACTGTGAGTGCCAGCGGGTGATTGAGTGGGGGCTGGGGGTTAATTCCCCCCTTCTCCGCCTGGGGAGGCCGTGGGGGGGCTGGACCGATGTAATATTAAACACCCGTGAAGGGGCCTCTATTGAGCGCGCTCCTCTCATCCAGATGGTTGGCACGCTCTTGTTTATCCTGCAGTGCGTGGCACCTGTGATGCGTGGCACCTGCCACTCCTGCTCTGACAGGGGCTGGGGGGGAGGTGGAGGTTCTGTGTGACATCCTCTCGCCATTCGTCACGCATTAGGCGCGACACAATAGAACACCCTGCTAGACCCAGGCTCCGCCCACAACCCCCACCCCACCAATCAGTAGCAACCTCATCCAGACGCCCCCTCACAACACCACCGCCTTCCCAGAGCCAGGCAGACGCACAGGTACCGCCCCACCCCCTCCGCCTTTGCGACATTTCCTAGTGTGACCGTTCAAGCACAGCTCCTCTCTGTCTGCCCCCACTCCGCCCCCGCACCTTTATACCTAGTCTGCCGTCTACCCTGAAAATGCTCATCGTGCAAGCCCCCGGGGTGATTGCGTTCGATGTCCCTGGTCCGTGGGTGCATCAGGGCAGGGGTGATGGGCCGGGTGAGCACGCCAGACGCCTTGGCACGGCTGTGTGAGAGTCACAGACGCACGCCCCTCGTTTGCACCCCGGAGGCTGAACGGATTATCCCTCAGTTAAACAGGCCCGAGCAGGGAAATCGGTTTGGGAGAATACCACCAACCCCTGTCCTCTCAGCCCTGTGTTAGAGTGTTCAAAGAGGGGATTATGCAGGAAGCAGGGGAGAAGTGTGGGATTAGTTAGGTGCTTGGGAATGAGATGGAAGGTGCACTTATAACACATAACAATAACAATGAGAAAACATGAACAATACCCTCCTGCTGCAAGCGTGTACAGACCGATGCTGAAACCACTAACTGACCCTATTCTATGCACGCCACAAGTCACTGTTTCCCTCCTGCATTCTCAGGTCAACAGAAGACACCCAAACCGGTAGACTTGGATGGAAATTTGATTTCTAAAAAAAAACGCATGTGTGTACTTTGACTTATAGCCTCATAGCTATGCTTAGCTAAAAGCACGCACGGGTCTTTAAGCGTGGCTGGCATCAAAGCCCTTCAGACCTGGCTTCACCAAGAGGCCTGCTGGGAAAATGGAAGGCTCGCCTAGCCTGCGGGGTTGGGCCTGACCAGCGACGAGGCCTCCGCTGTCAAAGAGCCCGGCTCCGGTCTCGGCCACGGCTTCACACGCCCTCGCACTTTCGGGACTCCCCCAGCCTCGGGCAGACTCGGAGGGGGCGTGAGCGCGGCGGCTGCCATTGGCCAGAGTTTAGATGGGCCCAAGGAGCCACACGTGTGGGGAGTGACAGACGTTCATCAAAGGCTCCGTCTCCTTTTCAGAAACTGCATGTAGGAGATGGTGGGGGGGTGGGTTTTTGAGACAGCAGTGGCTGGTACCAAAAAAATGCAGATACATGCACGCAATCTGTTCGCCTTTGATGCGATCTTTATCACTACTTCTGAGACAGGGGGAGGGAGAGTGAAGGAGAGACAGAAAGACTGGGGACCCGAGCCAAACCCTGCTCCGATTCTAATATCTTGAGGGAGAAACGGTGAAGCTCAAATGCTACTGTTCAAACAAATTCAGTTTCGACCACAATATTTTCACATGTTCCATCCTCCCACTCGTGGGCTTTGTTATTCAGTGACTGTTATTTTTTCTTCTCTCTGTACCTTTGAAGTGTCATAACACTTAATGGGAGTGCAAACAACTGTTTACTTCTAATTGTGTTTGTGTTACACCAATGAGAACAAAACAAGCTTGGTGTTTTTTTTCATCCAGATCACATCATGTAAACTTTAATTCCAGGCTGGTGGCTGCCAGTTATTATCATAATTTATTTGCTGATCCAGGGCACTTTACACAGTTTATATTTTACATGCTTTTCACAAGTGAATGACAATACATTTACTGAGACATCTTGGGTTAAATGTCTTCCTTATGTCTACTGCAACTGTGCCCCATTAGGGGATCAAACCTGCAAGCCTCTGGTCATAAGCCTATATCCCAAACCATGATGCAAGGGACCTCAAGACTTAAGCATCAATGGTGAGCATCACACATTGGGACTGTGCCTCATGTCCTCAGACCCAAGGGTGGATTTCTTTCCTAATTTATGTTTATTGCCATGTCAGAGTATCACTTTATTTGACGCAATGGTTGCCACTGGCAATTGTAAATCATCTGCCTCCAAACCCCCCACGCCAAAGGCTTTGCTGCCCCAGATCTGTGTTACATCAACTCATGTTGCATGTTGCATATTACATGTGGTATTGTAGGCTAATCCATGTTGACTACTAAGCATATATACATACATGTACAGTGCGTGCCATATGTAGTTCAGTGCATACCATGCAATTCATCTCTACCTATCCAATCCCCTCTAAGAGCATCATAGCAAAATACAGCATAGCGTATAGCATATATGTATATACACACATATCATAGCATATATATAGCATGATGTAGTTCAATACATGTTTTATGTGCACAGGAGCTTCACAGCACTGCTTTGACTCTATAACATCACATCCATCATGCACTCTAAGAATAAAGAAGAATGGGTTCTAACTAGAGCCATGTAGGTTTCTGTGACTTGTCCCTCTGGGAGAACACCTTACGGTTCTAGACATAACCTTACCCCTCCAAGAAGAACCCTGTGACGGAGTGCCATCACTACGGTTGAGTATGCGCTCTGACTGCCATACCAACGAGCCTGGCTCTTTGGTGTCATGGTCAAAGTCGCATGTTTGGCACCCTGTAGACCTGGGTTTGAGGCGGGGTGGGGTGACTGCTCTAGCCCTTCGCTACAAATGGTGTCAGAGTGGTATGGCTGGCCACGAGGCCATCAGAGGCGTGCCCAGTGTGTGAGCCATATGAGGGACCCCCAGGTTAGGTTGACTCCGGTGTGAGGGACCCCAGAGATGGGTGAAGCACGGTGTGAGGGACCCTAGAGATGGGTGAAGCACAAGTAAGTGGGGCACCCTGGGATGGGAGAAATACGGTGGGGGAATGCGCGAGGGACACCTCTGTGTGTGAAGCACATGGGCGCGCTTCCCGAAGGGGAGGGCAGTGTGACAGAGTGCCGTCACTACGGTTGAGTATGTGCTCTGAGTGCCATACCAATGAGCCTGGCTCTTTGGCGTCGTGGTCAAAGTTGCACGTTTGGCACCCTGTAGACCCGATTCGAGGCTGGGTGGGGTGACTGCTCTCGCCATTTGCTACAAACCCTTTTTGAGCCCCTTTTTCTAAGAGTGCACCAGCTGGACAGTGTCATGAAGGCAATCAGCCGCTTGTTCCTGCCTTGGTCCTGTGGTTGCTTCAGCTAGACCTTTGACATCACTGGTCTGACTCCTACAAGAGGGAACAGCTGTGCTAGCCGAGGTGGGTGCAGTTGTGGTTGGGGGAGGCCCCAGCGAGAGGCCTCGGCAAGTGCCAGCCCCACGGTACAGCAAGCAGGAGGCCCCGCGATGGAGCTCACGTGTGGCGGTTAAGCTGCTGCTATCCTCATAAGCCGGAAGACAGCTCCCCTGGGCCCCCCGGAGGGTGAGCGCAGGGGCAGAGCAGCAGCCTGTGTCGGGGCCTCGCCACAGCAGAGGAGGGACCCTACCTCTGACATCACTCCCTCCTGGCTGTTATCGTGCCAAGTGTATTTGGTTAATTTGGTTAATTTGATGATGCTGTTAAATTCTCTTATTTCATTGGCTGTTTGGTGGAATCATGAAGAGATGGTGTTATACACCCTTCGACACAAAAGGATTTCTTATTTAAACCTGAGGCAGAAAATAAACCTGTTTTTGGGTCATGGCACAGCAGTGTTAGCAATTCACTTCAAAACAGCCAAGACCTCTTCGCATGGTCACAAGGCCAAAACCAGCAATAATGCCTCCACCTTAATCTGAGTGTCCATACTGCTCTTTTTGTTAGAGCAAAAAGCTGCTCTGTGGATATCGGAGAGCTGCTGAATCCGCATTGCATCACATTTGGCATATCTTACTTCATACCATCAAAAGTGAGCAAGTTTATGCATCTCACTAACACCAATGTGTCAGGTAGGAGAGCTGACCTAACACAGTCAGAAATCAAACTGCAGTCCCATGCCACTGTGTAATGACCGCCACATTGCTAAGAGTCATTACCCTTTAAGAAGGCTTCAGTGAGCTGCTGTTTCTAGTGGTGTCATCCTGTCTGCCAGGTGTGACCACAAAATCCAGTGTTTCAGCAACATTGTTCTTTTGTCACGGTGCTTTACAGAACACTACAAGAATGATAAAGGGTTAGGCCTGGTATTTGCCTAAGCAATAGTGTAAAGTCTAAGGATACTTTAAATTAGGAACAGCAGAAATGGCTTTTCAGCATCAGGTTTTGTTCATTTGGAGACAAACTTAAAATTAAAATAATATAACTAGAATGACAGTGAACTTTAAAACTTTAGAACGTTAAAATCTAAAAAAAAAAAAGTTTTAATTGTGTTAGAAATGTCCTTGTGAATTTCGTAAGTATTTTCAGTTGTGTTGAAAATGTATTTCACAAGTTCTTCAAATGCAGAAGATTTCAGTTTTCTATTTGTAGTATGTGATTTATTATTTAATAACACACCATCCATTACCATCAATTCAAACTGGTATTCGCCATCTACTCTCCCCATACACTGCAAGGCACTGTTTCCTCGTCGGTTCTGAATCTCTGTTACAGTTTTAGGTCGGAAGGAATTAGTAGGGACACAAGGAAGACACTGTCAGCCTTGTTTACCAACAGAAAGTTGCAGCTGGTCAGCTGCTGTTTTTCTGAGTTCGCAAGAAAAAGAAACAAAAAGTGATCCGTTTATCTGTCTGGCTTGCTATCTGCCTTTCCTGTTTCTGTAACGGTAGGTCTGTTTTTAATATTCAAGTGCTAGCAACTGAAGAGCTGGCTAGCTAACTTACATACTTTATAATGAAGACAACTTGTTTGCTAGTAACCTGGCTACGTAGCTAGCTAGCAGGTAACTTAGCTAACTCAAGCAAAGTTACCCGACAAGCTAGCCGTCTTGCTAACATTCCCGGATGTAGTTAACGTTAACAAACAGTTGGCTGACAAGTTAGCTTTAAGGTTAGCCGGCTAGCTTGCTAGCTGGCTTGCTGGCCAACTTTCTAAAAAGGACTGGAATGACACCGCTTGAAATTATTTGTGTCTGTACACACGAAGTTGTCAGTGCTGTGTACATGTACACACGCTATGAAATGTAAAAATGTCAGCTTTTTCTGGGTGAAATCTTCTATAACTACCTACTTAAGAGCTAGTGTTGTGTAGCAGCTGGTAGGCAGCGAGCACAAAACGAAACACTTTCATTTTTAGAGTATGTAACGCTTTTGTTAGCTAAAGTTAGAAAATGATGTTCTCCAATTAACTAGCAAGACTAGACCTTGGAAGTGTTGTTTTTCCGTTACCACTTGTCACAGAAGCTTGAACTTTGCTTGGCTTATTAATTCTGTCCTCATGAATTGTAAGTGGTCATAGCGGTCAGATTTGCCCAACAGCCTACCAGTGCATTAACTACAGTCAACACAACTGGCCGTGTTCGTGAATGATGTTTCATCCTCACAATGTGCTGCAGCAAAATAAGCAAGAGTTTGCTGCGCAGGATCTGTCTACAATAAAGACCTAAAATAATTTAATTAGTCCCACACATTGTTTGACTCAGTTATAGTAAATTGTACCTTGGCTGGTTAAGTTCCAATCAAGCAATGGTCCTCTTGTGCTCCAGCCAAGACTCCTGTTTGTCCCGTCACCCTCCAGGCAGCAGCGGAGGCTGAGCGCAGCCCCGGCGTGAGCGCGTGGGGGCGCAGTCCATGCCCTGGGGCCTGAATGCGAGGGCGCGGAGCTGCGTGACCCGGCCAGCGGACCGAGGGGCGAGCCGGGCGGGCGGGGCGGAGGCATGGCGGACGAGGCCGCGAAGCTGCCCCTGCGGCGTCTGGAGCCGCCCATCCACAAGTTCATCAAGGTGGCCATTCCCACCGACCTGGAGAGGCTGCAGAAGCACCAGGTCAACATCGAGAAGGTACAGGGACTCCCCTCATGAAACGTCTATGCAGCGCACCCGTATAAAAATCAGTGTGTGCACCATATCACATTATTTGCTTTGTAAAAGCCCTTATTTGGATTGAGCTGCATAGCTGACATATTGTCAAGGTTACAGTAGCAGCGCCTCACCTTGAAATCAACTTGGCAACTTTTGAATCATTTTCCCTTTCCTTACCACTACAATTCACATTCTGAGGTTGGCGATGCGGGTTTAACAGTGTCACAGATGTTTGTCTGTGTGCGTCTTTGTGGTATGTGTTGACACCTACCCATCTGGGTGATCTGCATCGGGTGTTCTGGGCCATTCCGAGTCCTGGAACACAGAATCTGCTCATTCGCCGACTGATGCAGACGCAATGTACGCTGAGTCTTTAAGGAATCCAGAGTCTGGCTGCTCGCTCCTTTATTTAATTCATCCAGGCCGACCGCCACCTTACCAGGCGTCCGTTTGTGCCTGCCCTGGCAGTTTTCTGGTGGGGGTGCGCCAACAGTTGTCCCCCAAACCCCCACCTCCCATTTCTGGGAACAGGGGCACGGAGTCCAGGTGGAGGATTAGGGGACATGAGGGCCAGCACCTGTCGATGTCAGCGGGGCGGAGGAGAGGGCACGGTGGGGCCTGGCCCGCGCCCTCGCCCCCGGAGCAGGGCTCCGGCCTCGGAGCGCCAGCTGGACCAGGCGCTCGCCGGGGCCTGGCAGCGGCACGCGGCACGCGGCTGGGCCTCTCACGGCGGGGTGCAGGGGAGCATTGTTCCGCGAGGGCAGGCCCTCTCCAGCGGAAGACAGCCTGTTAATTACCAGGCCAGCGCGGTCACGTTAAATTAACGTAGCCTGAAATGGGCGCTGTTAAAATCAGCCGAGCTGCACGCGGGTGCGTTTCACAAGACGCGCCCCAGCGGAAGCAAAAAAATGACCATCCCCTCCACCCCCCTGCTGAAATGATCGTGGGACGCGTCTGTTGAAAGAGCCCAAGCTTTTAATTAGTCATGGGAGAGCGAGGCTTCGTGAGCCCCAGAACGGACAGCGCCGTGTTGTGTTGGCAGCGGCTCGCCAGTTTGCACAAATCGCGGTACGCCGCCGTGGAAAGCACTCTTTCAGTTACTTCCTGGGCATCGGCGATTGACAGCCCATGGTAACCTCCAAGTCATGGAGCTCCTGGGGTCCATGAAGCCTCACTCTCCCGTCACCGTTTTGAGTGTTTGACGTTGAGCGATTCTGGCGTATCGCGTGACGGCGCGTTCCCACGGCTGCGGGGTGCTGGGACATGCGTGCAGCCACAATGATGAAAACAGAGAATCTCAGTGGGCGGGGCCTATCGTGTGTCTGACAGCTTGTCGTGGGCCTGGCAGATGATAATCACAGAGCTCTTTGTACCGCCCCCTCTCTCATTGGTTTGTACCACGGCAACCTTATACGTTGGAAAAGCGGTTGCACTTGCAGGAGGGTGGCCACCATGCAGTGAGTGTCATGTGTTTAGTCAGGACATGGTGGTCCTACAAAACTGGGGAATTACATTGGCCTGTCCTACCATTTTGATGGTCATCTTGGCATAAATATCATTATAATTTTCAGTTATCAGGAGAAATGGGCCTACTGTATGGCCCTAGGCAATAATCATCAGATATTTCAAATCCAGAATGAAGCTTAATGCACTCTGAGTGAACTTTCCTCCTGATATCTGAGTTGGCAGTTGGACTGATGGGTCAGGTGTGTGTACGCGTGTGTGCGCGTAAGCTGCGGTAGCAGTTGCTGTGTTGTAATGGAGATGCGTCTGTGTGTTTCTCAGTTCCAGCGCTGCCGACAGTGGGACCGGCTGCACCAGGAGCACATCAACGCCAGCCGCACCGTGCAGGTAAGACAGCATCCCTCCTGTACAAACTTGCACTCCTCTGCCCCCCCCCCCACAAATAACCTGGCCTGGGCTGGCTTCCTGGCCCTATACTTCATCATGAGGGATTTCCCATGGCCCTCTTCAGGGTACTTTTCAGAGCTCCTCACGGGAAGAGATTATATAGCACATTAAATGTGCCGAGGGTGATGAGAAGGTGGGTTGAGAAGGCGATTTTGGGACTCTGGCCTAGGCAATAAGTACGGTAGGATATTCCACAGCCATCCAGGACTTCAGCTCAACATCCCTTTAAAAAACGACACCTCCAGCCACACAGCGTCCCCAGCACTGTGCTAGAGCATTCTGTATCTGCTTGAGCCAGAGGGAAGAGTGCCAAAAACACACTCCACCCCCAGCAGCAACCTGCTTTTCCCATGAAGTCTCCAATGAACAGCTGCCCCACTTAGCGTCAGCCATGAGAAGACAACAGAATGGTATGGCTGCTGGCCTATAACCAGAATGCTGAAAACATGCATAGCATTAGATATTACCATCACTGTCTCTGGTTAAATATGATTGTTGTGATTAGAATAATAGAAGGTATGGCACCTTATGTCATCAGTTTTGGCTCCATGTCAGCACATTTACAGATACTGCTCTCTGGTCTAAGGTTTGGAATTTTAACGGACACTGAGCAAATGTTCAGCCTGTGGTTTGGGGTACAGGCTTAGCTAGCACAGCAAGACAGAGCTAGCAGTTAGCTAGCGCTGGCAGGGTTCTGAATTTCACCTGAAGTGCTCGAGGTTAAGAGCTGCCACCGAAAGATCGCATGGGATGAGAGCTGGTCAAAGCGGTGTGAGGCAGCTGGACTTAGGAGTGTTGTAGCGAAGGGCGAGAGCAGTCACCCCACCCAGCCTTGAACCCGGGTCTACGGGGTACCAAACATGCGACTTGGACCGCAACACCAAAGAGCCAGGCTCGTTGGTATGGCAGTCAGAGTGCATACTCAACCGTTCTGACGGCACTCCGTCACACTGCCCTCCCCTTCAGGAAGCGCGCCCATGCGCTTCACGCACAGTGGCGTCCCTCACGCATTCCCCTGCCGTACTTCTCCCATCCCAGGATGCCCCACTCACTCGTGCTTCACCCATCTCTGGGGTCCCTCACAACAGGGCCAACCTAACCTGGGGGTCCCTCATAGGGCTCAAAGACTGGGCACGCCTCCGATGGCCTCGCAGCAAGCCATCCCACTACTAACACCATATGTATTGAAGGGAGAGAGCAGTCACCCCACCCGGCCTCGAGCCCGGGTCTATGGGGTACCAATCCTGCAGCTTGACCACGACGCCAAAGAGCCTGGCTCGTTGGTATGGCAGTCAGAGCGCATACTCAACCGTTGTGACGGCATTCCGTCACAAGTGTCATGTGTGGTCGTCTTTGAGCGACCGATCGAGGGCATCTCCTCAAAGACGCACCAGTTTGGTTAAGTGCACAGCCCATACAGCCGTCCGCGTTTTTAATCAACAGGCACGCAATTACCTACCACAGAATGAATGGCCACACCGCTGATTTGCATAATGTAATTAATTTGCAGCGCGCGCAGCCTATTGTTGGTAGCGGGAAGTGGATTAGAGTTTATGATTTGCCCCTTCCTGTCTGAGATTGCTGTAATGTCGGGCGTGTTGCCCTTAGGCCACTGGTTTCGTTTTATGCATTTTATATTGCTGTTATTGAAAACTTCACATGTCGCACCAGCTGCTCACCTAGAAGTGTCAAGACTTTGGATTCCATGAAATCTTTGGCGTGTACGAAAGCGTGATCTCTGAACCACACGTGTGCGTGAACAGGAAAGGCAGAACCTGCCTAAAATGCTAATGTGTGTTTTTCATGCTGCGCCTCTGTTTTTTTTTAAACTCCATTTGAAACTCGGCCCGTCTTGGGTGACACTTTTCTCACAGGAAGTGCGCACGATTCATGCGTACTTGTCCCTCAGAGTCCACCTCAAGGGTGTGAGCGGCGTGGGAGCTGATGTCCTAATGTGTGAGACCCAGCCCCCACCCCCAACTCCCCCCGTAACACCCGTCCGCCTCAAAGTGTCAGCGACACTGTCCCTCTTTACATCTGGAAAGGTAAAGGGTTTATGGGGATAAGTAGACTGTAAATCGTGTGTGTATTTCGAAAAAGTTAGAAAATCTGGTTTAGCTAATTGGAGGCTTTCGAGGAGACAATGGCACTATAGCGCACTTGGACCAGGGCAAGAAAACTGCTGTTTAAATGCTCAGGCCTATTTCGGTTCACTTGAAGAGGTTGCCTTTTCATCCTGGCCTTTTCTAAATGAGCGCCCCTTTGGCAGTGTGGGAAATACCAACAACAGCAGTGTGGCAAATGCAGCGGCCAGAGTGCAGTAGTTTACAGGCTTACAGGAAGCGCATTCCCCCTCTGTGAGTCGTCCACCAAAACAGCATATGAGTCATGAGTCACAGTTTATACCCAGTGTTTCTGCATTCACACCCCCAGCCCCCACTGTTCCCTGGAATCCGCAGCCCCGAGGCTATTCCGATGCTTCGGTCAATCTGACACACGCGAGACGTCCACACGAGCAGGGCGAGCTTCGATCGGCAGGGCCCCTCCCAGATTCGCCCGCTACGAGTTCCCCTCCGATCTCGCTTGCGTCGCGTTCATGGTGACGCTTCTCGAACACCACTTCCTGCCCTGACTTCTGCCCCGGCGGAAGCTGCCAGTTCCTCTCGGTTCCCTCAGCAGCGGAGCAGCGGTGTCCCGGGGCGAGCGGGGGCCGGGCAGGGGCTCCCCGCGTGATGTCATCGTCAGAGGGCCGGGACTGTCATGTGCTCGCGCTGTTCCAGAAACTGTCCACCGCAGAATGTGCCAGTGGAATGCACCCAACCCCCTCCCCCACATCCACCTCACGCGTTACCCGGCAGGCTGTGATGTCACAGCCTCCAGGATACTAGGAAAGTTATGTCCAGGAACAAGGGGGGGAGCATGCAACAATGGGCGTACAGTCCTCTGTCTAGTTGTCTCTATTTCTATCTCTCTTCTCTCTCTCTCTTTCTCTCCCTCTGCCTCCCCCCTCCCCCTCTGAGAGCTGTTTCTTTCTTCCATACACAGTCACTCCGGCTCCCTGTCCACTCCCCCCCCCATATCTCCATGCCGCGTAAGCACGGTCAGGCCGCAGGAACCACTGTGAGTGAGTTTATGATTCACAGGCACAAGTTATTACTACATTGCGCATGTAACCTGTGGGAGAAGGGAAGCACTCAATGGTGCCCTTTGTCTCAGTGTTTACTCCAATGGAGGAATGTACTAAGAGCAGCAACTGCAGGCAGCAATGACGCAATGAGAGAGTAATTTTACACATGTAGTAAATGCTTCATTTATAGATTTAAACACGCACAGCGTAGGTTTTTGCACATGATAATGAGTACCTCATGGTTTGTGTAATTGTCCTTCAGTAGTACATGCCTCCCATCTCCATTAATGAGGCAGACTGGTTTTTACAATTGCATTAACTCTGAGTTTCCTTGTCGAAGGCAAGCGTGATGTAAAATTATCATCAATAAAAGCAACGTCAATGTATTTTTCAAGCCCTTCTCAAAAATATATATGTATCTTGTTTGCTATTCAATACATTATATTATTGTTATTTAGCAGATGCTCTTATCCAGAGTGACTTACATACATTAGGTTACAGTTTTATCCATTTGTACAGCTGGATATTTATTGAGGCAATTGTGGGTTTTGTACCTTGCCCAAGGGTTCAACAGCAGTTCCTTAGCAGGGAATTGAACCAGCAACCTTTTGGTTACGAGCCCTGCTCCTTACCTCTATGCAACACTGCGGATAGTTTTTTTATACTCAGAAATACGCAGTAATGTAATATGTAACAAAAAGTAATCCTCTCTACCATGATATTGTGACATTCATGTTTATAAGGGAGAAGGGTGCATTACCAGCTACAATTTCATTTTAGGAAAACAGAGCCTCTGTTTAGTTAAAGGAGGCCTTAGTTGGAATATATCACTGTTGCTACAGAAAATATGTATAAACATATACAGGTATAAAATACATATCAGCCTTTAATTACTTAAATAGTAATAAAGGATCAGTTTATTAGATTGATGCTCCATGAGTCTCATTTGCTAAATGCCGTACCATTTGTTATGGGCTTGTATCATAAATGTGTTTATGTGCTTTGTGCCTGAAGTGAAAATTTACAGACGTATCCAGACATAACCTGAAAGAAAAACATTTTAAACAGTATTTTTTATTATTACAAGTCATTTTACCTTAGTTAATACAGACATATTTATTATGTACATTTTTATTCATCTCTTTTATGTTTCTGTATGAGAATGCTCTTCTAGGTGGCTGATTGCTTTGAAGGTGAGGTTTTAGGTCTGTGCATTTGTCTGTACTTATAAAGCAATAACGTGTGCTGTGCCTCAGCTCTTGTGGTGGAGGGTCTCTTAGCACACTGTGGCAGTGTGACAATTCTTCTGTGTTAGTGGTCCGCAAACATTGGGGGGTGGGGGTGTTCGGGTTGGGGGTGAGCGATGGCTTCTCTGCCCTCCTGCCCCGTGTTCCATCCAGGGGCGGACTTCCGTACACCCCCCCCCTTCCCCCCAAACATACACACACCCCCCCGGGCATCCCGCGGGAGGCCAGAGTGCTTTCTCGTGTTCGGGTTGCTGAGTGCGCACGCGTGTGCGTGTAGCCTAACAGCGAGTCGGGGACGAATGCCAGGGCCGGGGGTAGGGGTCCACCGGCCATTGTCTGAGCATCAGGCATCGCTCTGGGGAGCTGGGGAGCGGAGGGAGAGAGGAGGGAGTGAGAGAGGGGTTCTGCAGGCGCACTCCCCTGTGTGTTGTGTGTGCGGTGGGCTGTAAATTGGGTAGGTGTTGCTTCACAGGAAGTGGGCCCCTCTGCCTCTTCTGTTTCAGTCCGTGCCCCACCCCCCACCACCACCATCCGTCTGGGTTATTTTTAATGCCTTCCTGTTGAATACAATTATATTGGTGTGATCATGCACCTGCTCTGTCCAGCCTTGCGTGTTAGTGTGTCTGCCCAGATATTTTTAATCGCTGTTGACCTCAATACAACTTGGTGGATGCTTGAGGTGGTTGGATTGTGAATGTCTTCATAAGTTTAACACACTCACTGTGCCCGCCGTGAAACAGTGAGCTGCGTTCAGGTGCCACTCAAAGCAGTGGAGCGCTTCCCCGTGTGTTACACGCCATCGACCGCCGAAAGCAGTGTCACAGAGGGGGGGAAGAAAGCGCACTTCAGCAGGATCCAGTCCGATAAAAACAATAAAGCATTGATTAATAGATAACCGTGACATTCATGAGCGGCGCGTCTATATGTGTCACATTGCGGCCGGTGATTATCTGCTCAATATCATCCCACATGCTCATCTGTACAATCTTTAAATGACAGTGGTGTGAAATGGCACCGCAGGACTGAATTTCACTGTCTGTCAAAACCCGCACTGAATCAGTCCTCCCACCTCTCTCTGTCTCTGTTCGGGCAAGTTTCTTTTTTTTTTTTTTTTTTTTTTTTGTCACGAAGAGGAAAAAACGAAAAAAATGGAAGACAGACAAACAAGGGAAAGTGGCAGGCAGTCATATGAAAACTCCACGGGCGCCCAGGGCAGCGGGTTCAAGCGGTAGGGGAATGGCAGGATCTGGTTTTTGCGTTTGAAACTGAAGGATGTGAAACTCCCGTGTGGAACGCAAGTTAGCGTGGCGCACGCTTACCATGCAGATGAACAAAGCGGCTCATTCATTCGCTCCCTGCCGTGCCCCTGCTGTTCCCGTCGGACAGAGCCGTTTGGCCCGGGGGGCAGAGCCCGGAGGCGTCTCTCGTTCTCCGGGAACCGCGAGTGCGCATATAACGATAAGAGGAGAGGCTGGGCTGTGTCAGTGGAGACGCTGACCGTTTGGATCAGGCGGGGTGTCCACGTGTTTGGGTTGGAGGAGAGCCGGGAGACACTGCAGCCCCGCTGGAGCTGGGGTGTCTTGTCGTGCTTGCTCCTGTAAGCCACAACAGACGTGATGGTTCTCGCGCCAACAGTCATTTCCTGTGTGTCCGAAATGCCCCCCTCCTTCTCCCAGCCGCTGTAGCCCCCGCAGAACTGGGAGCAGGGCCGCGAGCGGGGTCAGGTGCGGCGGAGTCAGCAGGCCCAAACAGGGAGCGGGAACGGGGGGATCAGAGTGAGGTAATTAAAGCGTGGGGGAGATTAAAGCTGGCGAGGGCTCTGTGATCCCCCCCTCCCCCCTGATGTGCCAGGGCAAAGCCGCGGGCCCCGTCCTCGGCTTTGAGGAGTTAATTACGCGGAACGTTATCTTTAGCTGCTTTTAATCGGTGGAGATCCACAACCCACCGTTGAGAGACACATTCTACTTCTTGTGACAGCAAAAAGGTTCGGGGGTTGTTTGCCAACTAGCGCATTTTTAGGTACATGGTCACCTGATTTGTTTCCACCTGGACTTCACCTCCTCCAAACCAGGTATTGTTAGAACAGGTGGTTCGGTCGCATCAAAGCGTGCCACGAGCAGGCCAGGTACACCCCGCACAAAGAGCCAGCCGATGTGGTTTTTACAAATCTCTTTAATAACCCGTCTCAAGAGCAGAGAAAGGGGGTTAAACCGTATCCAATAAAACACAATTCATTCAATTGCACAATTAAGGGCTTAAGGGGAATGAGCGAGCGTGGTGTGCGTTCGATAGCGGGCGCTGCTGCAGCGCGCGGCCCCAGGGCAGGGGGGACGGCGCGGCGGTCCCCGGTGATGTTGGGCAGGCGCTCTGGCGGCGGTCTGCAGCGCCGCTGTCGAGGCGGTTAGCGCCTGACATTAGCGCGTCTGCCGGAGGAGGAGCCGAGCTATTTTCGGGTGGCCACCCACCACTCTCGGGGTGACGATGAATAACGTCTGCAGCCAGACGTCCCTCTCGAGCTCGCGTTCCTGCTGCTCCAGGAGCCCACCGCCCCCCCCCCGGCGGCGCAGGGTGTCTGTCTCCCACAGACTGACGTGAGCCGCGAAATGCTGTCTTTTCTTAGCCTTCTCCCCAGCCCCGGCTAAACCACCTGCCCCTCGGCTTCAAACAGCAGAAAAACGCAAAACATCGCAGATTCAACGCCCCCACCCACCACCTTCTTTCTAACGGCTCAAGAGGAAGGCAAAGGGTTTTTTTCTTTAGTCCTCGTGTTTACATTTTTTTGTTGTTTTTGTGGTTTTAAATGTCCTACACCGCCAGCCTCAGCAAAGCTGGTTTTTGTAACATAAAGTTCACAGCCTGGGGCTGCAGGTGATGCACTAAGGCTTCCAAAATAATTGCATGCTCTAGATTAGATCATTTTCTCCAACGCCCCCATGGACTGCTGACTGTGTCGCATGCTGTTGTGGACATGGTGACAGCGGTGGGATGGCCTGGTGTTATGACCTGTGGGCCCATGACTGTGAGAAGCCGCTGAACTGTTTCTTTCTCCGTGGCCTGTTACAGGAGAGAGATTTCACCCACAGATAACACAGTCACCACATCTCCACAGGGCCGATTTGCATTGAGCTTTGTTAGAGTTTTCCTAAGACAACAATACAGACGTGGGCTTTTTCTGAAAATTGTATTGCTTTTATTAAATTTCTATTAAAGCTGAGCCTTCTGATCTAATGTAAATTAGTGTAAGCAATAATGTTTATAATGCAACAATATGGTAATGCAATCATACCATCTTGCTCTCTCTCTCTCTCTGTATTCACACACACATATATATACACACACGTATGCGTATGTATACACAGTACCAGTCAAAAATTTTGGACACACCTGATTAAGATAATGGAAACCATGCATTCATTCAAGACATTTTGATCTAAAGACTTATGCTTAAATGCTTGAAACTTGTTTCTTAGACAAATATAAATAATGAAGTTGATGCCAATGTATAAATTTCTTTCTAAACAATTTTTACCTTAAAAAAAATATTTTGGCTTCTTTGAAAAATCTAAAATATAAGATTTGATTTGTTTAACACTTTTTTGGTCACGGCATAATTGCATTTGTGTTATTTCATAGTTTTGATGTTTATGATGACTATTATATCCAAACTTTTGACTGGTACTGTGTGTGTGTATATGTGTATATATATATATATATATATATACACACACACACACACACACACACACACACACACACACACACACACACACACACACAGTGTGTGTTGTGTTTACGTATTTCTGCGGGGGCTTTAAGTGACATTCAACCCTCATTAGTGATGCTTTCATTTTGAGTTCGACATTTTCAGTTCGAGGAGTGAGTAAGCTGTAAGTGGTAAAGGCGCGAAGTGGTCAGTAACTGAAATGCAACTCCTGATGTCCCAGTTCTGATGGCTCAGTCTAAGGTGCTTTGGGTGCAGGCTGAGGCCTGTGAACCGGATCTGAAACCGATGTCATTCTCTGTGACAGCGACGGAGAGGACAGAGGACAGAGGCAGAACAGATTCCGCCGCTCCGTTCCGCTCCGTTCCGCCCCGTTCCGCCGGGGAGAGGGGTGGGTGGGTCAGACAGGGCTTCCTCGTACTGTCCTCCAATGGGTGCCCTCTCCGCTGTAGTGCACTGTGTGAGCAGTGCGAAAAACATCCATTGGCTGCAGGCACATGTGTCTGAGGATTGCAGCCATCTCGCCTCAGCCATCTTGTGCAGGTGTAGAGGTTGCCGCAGTGAGACAAGCCGAGTGTACAGTTGCTCCTTCCAAAACACCATTGCAAAAAGGGGAAAAAGCCTAAAAAATGCAACTTCCTGCCTGCTTTAACTTGACAGCACACAAACATACAATGGATTACGAATGGATTTCCATATCCGGCCTTGGCTTTTTTACATCCTGATGCATTACGTGCAGGTAACATTTTTAACGGGCTATAGAAGGGTTGTAGCGTGTGTCAGAGGAGCTTGAGGACGCTGCAGGTAGCTGAAGCGATGTCTGGTTCGGGACGGCGGGCAGCTGGAGGGCTGGCAGCGTGGATGGCGGCGGGACATTAGCGTGCTGGAGAGCACGTGTCCGCCCCGTTACTGCAGTGGCTCAGCGCTAATCCAGTCTTTACAAGTGTAATTGCGCTGCCCCCGCATGTTTATTCAGCATCCGTAATTGGCACGCGGGAGTGGAACCTTTCTATCGGCAGGCTCTTGACCTTTGAACCCCCTCCCGCCCGTTCCTCCTCCTCCTCCCCCCCTCTGCACATGGAGCCTCAGGCTGATTCAGTGATTTGTAAATCCCTCTGTAGCCCCGAGGTGGAACACACAGTATCCAGTGCCTTTGTAGCCCCCTCTAACAAGGGGAGCCCAGTGGCCGTGCCCTCAGGAATACAGAACATCTCACCAGCCATCACGCATATGGTCTCAGATTGTGCGGCAGCTGTGTGCGGGTTCAGTGATCCCCATATCCTCTGAACAGGTTGCCTCATACTCTGTGCCCTCGTTTCAGTGCATCCAGATGATGTAAGGATCAGTGAATCTGAGCAGAATTGATCCTGGTGGACACAAGCGGTAAAGTTGCACGTCCACACCTAACTGTATGTTCACACCGGGAGCGGCGAAAGCGTCAAAGCGGCCGGAAGTCATTCATTTTCTATGTGAGCCAGCGTCTCTCGGCGGCGAGCAGCGGCATGACCGTTGGCAGCGCGTCTTGGGCGGCGAGAGCATCAGAATGAAGTTGAAGTCCAGGCAACTTTATGGTAATGAGCTATGACGCGGTTCGGCAGCAACCAATTGGAATAGAAGTCCTCCGTTCTAGAGAATTCTGGAGAACACAACCGTGCAAACTTTTGTTCCCACCAAACATTAGTTCCTAAGCAAAATGGAGGAGAGACTGATTGTTACGGTGGCAGGTTTTCCCATACTTTATGATGTGTCCCTGTTTGCGTACAGGGACATAAATAAAGACCACAGTTACTTTAATGTAGGCTACACACAAATTAACAGTAATGTTAATCAAAGAAAAAGGCTAGTAAACGTGTCCTATAAACTGCATGTTAAAATTTGATTTAGCACTTAGCATCAACACAAAAGTCACACCACACAAATGGCTTTTAATTAGTTTATTTCGTAGGTTTATTTCCAAACATGGCTTTATAATTGTTCATTTTTCCTTCATCGATCGATTTCTTACCTTCACATTTAAAAGATTTCATGAGGTTAACTACCCTACATGTGGTCAGTCGGCGCAAAGATACCGGTCGACACGGTTGTTTGCTTCGCGGCCCCTTTAAATAAAGTTTGCTAGACCAAGCATTCCGAACGAACTGTTGCCATCTACGTCAGAGCGTCCACTTCGTTGAAAGCGTTGTTGGCAGGGTGGCCAGAGCGAATTTTGACGCTCTCGCCGCTCCCGGTGTGAACGTACAGTAAGATCTGGGCCAGCAAATCCTCTCATTAAGAGTTTCAGCCTGTGTGTCCCATCTTTGCTGGTTAAATTTGTAGTGAATAGCAGTATGGAGTAGAGGTAAGGGTGCTGATGGTGAGAGCACAGGGTTGTGCTACATAATGTCTTTAATAAGGGACTGGTGGTCCAGCTCTGTGAGAGGTAGTTAAGTGACTCCTTTGCACCTCCCTCTGGTGTCCCGCAGCAACTGCGGGCGAACATACGGGAGATGGAGAAGCTGTGCGGCCGTGTCCGGAGCGAGGACGCCGCGGCCCTGGAGAAGCTGGTGCGGCCCACCAAAGAGCGCGCCTCCGCCGCCGCCCACGACTTCCTGAGGCTGCACTCCGAGTCCGCCGTGCGGCTGGGGCCCCCGCCTCCCGCCCCCGAGGGTCCCCCTGCGGGCCTCGCCCTCTCCCGCTCCGTCTCCACGCCAGGTAACCCGCCACGTCAGTAAACCTGCCACGCCCTACTCTTCACTGATGCTCTTTTGACTTCATATACCCACATGCACATAATGAGGTGCACACAATGCACTTACATGCATAAGATGCTGATTGGGTATGGGGTTTTGTGATAAATGAATGGGCATACTGACTGTGTCTCCCTCTCCCTATCAGACGATGTCGCGGGCGGTGAGGAGGGCGAAGGTTTTCACCTCACTCAGACCCAGCTCCCTCTGCCCGAAATCCCGTATGACCAGAATGCTGCAGAGTCCTGGGAGACCCTGGAGGAGGTACACTACACCCCGAATCTGTCTCATACCAGAGTGAAGAGTCCACAGCAGGGGTTAATGCCACATGAAGGCGTGGCCTCGGGATGCGTTGCCTGGGCGGGGTTTCCTTGTGTCAGTATAATCTGGTCAGGCAGGGCTGACAGGAGCCTATTGTGTTCTGATCAAATTAAGTGGGATTACAGGTACATGGCATTCGACAGTCCACATCAGACACTCAGCATCACTCTCTAGATTACACAGTATACATTACATTAAAAAACGCATTACAGTGTATCTTTCCTCGTTGTTTGTCTGAGTGCAGTAGATGGTTTTTTGACACCCCCCCTCCTGTCTTTGGTTGCTTACCCCAGGACCTGCTGGAACTGAACGGCCTGGTAAACGAGTTCTCGGAGATGGTCCATGTGAGTATCGATCACCATTAGCTCTGGGTAATAGCCCCCCGTATTTGGGCCGGGAGCCCATTCTGCAGCGGGGGACAGGGGGTGACAGCGATCACTCTGGCACGCCCCGGTGACAGGAACGCTAAGGGCTTGGGAAGGGTGTCTGAGCGAGCGCGGCGTCGCGGGGCCCCCGTCTCCGCCGGGCCTATGGGGCCGTATTGATCGGAGAATCTCATCAAGGCCCGCGTCTGCCAGGGGCCGGGGTGATTGAGGGGGGACCCGCGCCGACATGACAAGCCGCCGGGCCCTGCAGCCGCTAACAAGCCAGGATTAATGGGCCTGGAGGGTAATCACGCTCATGATAATGGCGATTATGGCGGCCGGCGGTAAAGCATTGCTTTTAATAAACGCTCTCACCTGCGCCGGGGCGAGGCGCGGACGGGCCGAGGCGCACGTCCGTCTGCGTTCGGGGCGAGGGGGCCAGGACGTTCCCGTCGCGGCCTGGGTTGCAGCACTGTCCCGCCGCTGCTTTCTCATCGTGGGCCGCGGCCTTACGAAAACTGCCCTGCGGTTACAGCGAGAGTCTCGCAAGAGACCGCCGTCAGAAGGCCGCTAGGCTACGCTGCCGGTCGATTGCTCGCAGTTTTGATCCACCCCAGCTACCAGTCTCCTCACACCATTTCCCCTCTCCTGGCTGCTCTGAAAGGGATGAGAGTGAAACAAACCTTTGCGATAGACCTTGCAAACATCAGACAGCTCTCTCCAGCTGCATTAAATGTACACGGATCTGCTAATATCCAGGCCTCCGCTCCGTCTATAATTGGAAGCTCGCATTCCTCCCCCCGGACCCCTCATTCCTCTGTTGGGTGCAGGGCTGTTGCCGGGCTCTGTCCCCGGGAGACAGGTCCCGGGTTAAAGACAGACAGGACTGATTAGGCCTCAGTAGTGAGCAGCCGTGTCCTGAGGGGGGAGAATGAAAGACAGGAGGCTGTCACTGAGGGAGGGAGAGCAGAGAATTGGGAGTCTGTGTGTGTGTGTGTGAGTGAAAGGTAGAGACAAAAAGACTGCGCGCGTGTGTGTTTGTGTGTGTTTGTCTGCACACGTGCCCGCGAGGATGTTTGCGTGTGGTGTGCAGGAGCGTCCTCAGGGGTACACGGCCAAGCGCGGGGAGTAATACACAGCTCCTCCTCTCAGCAGCGAAGTAAACACTCTGTCCTGAGATACCGCGCTCAGGCGCTCAGCAAAACACACACACACACACACACACACACACACACACACACACACAGGTGGGATGTGACTGATAGGTGGTTATTGTGGAACAATGAGGATAAACGTGAGTGAATAATGAAGGAGGACCTGACAGACGCCTGAGCAGGCCCATACCGACCACACTAATCCACCCCACACCCCACTGTCAAGTGAAGCCAGGAGAGGTGAGAGAAAAATTCCCTCCCTGTCCGCGGGGCCAGAGAAGCAGGCCAGGGCCTGAAAGGGGGGACACTGGGGCGCCCCGGGGGTACGGCGACGAGAGGGCCCGGTCGCCGTTTCTGCAGGTACTCAATATCCCTGACGTAACCCCCCTCCCCCAAACCTCCCCCCTCTTCCGGGCCGGTGGGGAGTGGGGGTGAGGCGGGAGGGGGGTTCTTTAAAGCCAGATTTACCAGCAGTTCCTAATGACTAGGGGAGCGGGCTGCTGCGAGCTCACACTGACACAGCCCAGGCACAAAGTGAGAGACAGCTGCCACTCTCTGAATATTTCATAAGCCTCCCGCGCACCCGCCCAGCCTTCCTGCCCCCGCCCGCTCCTCTTTAACGCTTTCATCCAAGCGCCGAACCGGGCCCCGCTCCATTCACCAACACCTGCAACCCCCACCCCCCAAACACAACATATCACCTGCCCCTGCAATTCCCATCCCCAGGCCCTGTGCTCCTGAAGCTTTCTAAGCCCCCATTTTACAGCTGTTGGGGGTGGGGGTCCTCGTAAACGGTGGCCTCTTACTTGAAGGCGTCCGGGTGGTGAGGACCCCCCTCCAGCCCCCTCTCGCCAGAGGGGGCAACAGCAGCGTGCCGCCCCAGAGCTGGGTCCCCCGACCTGTGATGCGCACGGCTGAGCAGCCTGTCACACAGACGCTGTCACTGCGCGCAGACTGTCACACAGGCGCCGCTCAGCACGGCGACGGCCCCCGAGGATCGGTGGGGAACGGAGGCACGAGGGAGAGGAGGAGGAAGAGGCGTCTTTAACAGATCCCGGTGCCCGCCGCGGGGCCCGCGACGACTGGCAGGCCCCCGATTACGGGCGCTGAGCGCGTGCGTGTGCGCCGGGCCGCCCCCCCCCCCACCCGCCGCGCCCCAGCGTGCGCCCACCCCCCCGCCTCACCCCCATCATCTCTCAGTCCCAACAGGCCAAGATTGACAGCATCGAGGACAACGTCAGCGCGGCGGCGGCCAACGTGGAGGAAGGATCGCGGAGCCTGGGGAAGGTGAGCGGGAGAGCAAGCCTGCTGGGGGATCGATGGCGCTCTGCCTCCCAGCCATCCGCAACGCGCGCCCCATTGATCCACCCCCTCCGAATACAGAGGGAAGCTGCAATTAAGGAAATAAGGGGGAAGGGGGGAAGAGGAGAGAGGGAGGGAGGGAGGGAGAGAGAGGGAGGGTGGAGGGGTGGGGGTGGCGGGAGCCGAGAGAAAGGGAAAAAATCAATCCGTGTTGTGATGGTCTCTTGCAGCGAGCCGATGTGGGCAAGTGTTGAGAGTGCTGAAGGGCCACATCAATTCCTAACTCTGTAAAAGAGCCTCCGCCAATGCTGTTTGTGCTCCAGCGGCGCGCTCGATAGCCGAGAGCCCGGCCCCCGAGCGCAGCCAAAAAAGCCTGTAAATGCTGATTGACTGCAGGACCCAGCGCAGGCGTGTGCGTATGTGTGTGACCGCTTTGAGTGCGTGTGTGTGTGTGCGCGTGTGTGTGTGTGTTTAGTATTTAGATAAAAATCATTGAGATATTCACATACCATACACCCTACATGGAAAAATTTCTTTCACTTCCTAAGAATCCTGCTTTCGACCGTTCCTAATAATAGTGAGTTTTCTCTTTCTGTCAGGTGCACGCTGTCGTGTTTGCATGCCGTTATCAAAGGCTAGCGAGCTGTAGCTGGAGATGCAGACTCGGTTAGGGAGATCCCTCTTGTGTTCGTCCAGGATGCTGCAGTTCTGTGGGATTGCTGTTAGGGGGCGCTGAGAAGGACAGTGGAGAACCAAAGATGCGTGCAGGGTGTAGATGTCCTCCTGTCGCATGAACAGCCACATTAATGTCATCGCTCAGGTGGCAGGAATCGGGCACCGGTGAGGCCCTGCCCTCCAGCTTCATAACGCAGCTGGTAACGGCAGGCTTGGATGGAGCAGGCCGAAAAGCCTGCGCTGAGTGTACACTGAGGGCAATGCTAAAGGAACACCATGGTGCTGTGCTTGGGGAGATGAGTGTGAAAGGGAGGGATCAGAACCCTCATGCTGGACACACGCTAAGGAAGTGATGTAATGTTAAGGAAATGATGTAAAGATATACTCTCTGTGCCTGGTGTAGTTTTCTGCCCTAATATCCCATAAGGCACTACAGCCTGACAAAGAAGGAGTGACCAGAAAACTGTCCTCTGCCTGTTCAGCAGCACAGGGTTCAGTGCAAGGCAGACAGGTTGCTGGTGGGCAGGGCTGTATAGGTGTTTATCAGGACTCTGAATATTCTAGAATTATAGGCAGACATTGATTCGTCACGAACAAATTAGAAATATGACTCCTCTACTGATGGCAGGACAGAACGCTAATGTGGCGGCCACAAGAGGGTGATGGTTTTGGAGACTGCTCAATGGCGTGGAACAATGGCGTTGTGTCAGAGCTGTTGCCGTGAGTGGACGGAACAGCACCAACAGGCCAGCGCACGACTGGATGAACATGTGGCTGAACGGTGGGGTCACCGGGCCAGCGCAGGTTTGGACGAACAGCCGCGGATCAGCGGAATCAGCGGAATCACGGGACGGACAGCAAGCGGAACAGTTCGGAATCACGGGACCACTTCCGCAAGTTCGGGCTGCTCCGGAGTTTTTTGGTGTCGGAAAATCAAAACGCAGAAGGTCACGCCGCCCGATTGGAGGCGGCAATTAAAATGCCCTGGGTGGGGTTGGTGGGAGAAGAAAGGGCCGCCTCCCTGCCTCTGTCCACAGGAGGCCGGGGCTAATTAATTTGTCTGTAAACAGCAGCGGGGGTGTGGGGGGGTGGGGTGTGGGTGTGGGGGGGGACAGAGAAACCCTGTCGGCTTCAGAAGATATCAGAGATCAGAAGAGTGTCAGAAGCCAGGAGCTCCTCAGAACGGTGTTTGAAGAGCCACTATCTGCCATCTGACCAGGTGCAATTACAGGAGCGCTCACCAAACACGTCCCTCCGTCATTTAAAGTTTGCCATCTCTTAAATTAAATTTCCTGCAACCGTAAGCTCATTTGAAAGGTATTAATTTCAAAGTTCAGCATTAATCAGGTGGCACTGGGTTCCGGGGGGGGGGGGGCGTAGAGTGAATTCTCCAGGAGCGTTTAGAGGAGTTTCTTATTAATGTCCACAGAGGCCCCAAAAGAAGCCTCCTCCTTTTCAGAGGATATCAATTAATTTGTTTCTGGGGAACGCGCCGTATGCAGAAGCTTAATTTTCTTTGGTTTTTTTAATTGTGCTGATTGAAATGCACCCCCGTCCCCCCTTCTCACCGGGAGAGCGACTGATCATGAAAGGGGAGATTTTGCAGGCTGCTCTTATCGGGCCCCTTTGCTGACACCTCGCTTGTTAAAAAACCCGCGGACAAGTATGGCAGCGCTGACCCTGCTCCCCGATCAAACAGCAGAGATCCCTCCGTTCCGGCCCAGCTGGAATGCTGCCAGCCAGTTGTGTCCGTCGGAATGGCAGCACACGTGTGTGTGTGCATGTGTGTGCGCGCGTGTGCGTGTGTGTGAGTATGTGAAATGTCTTTTTTGGTGGCGGGAGCCATACTTGATGAGATTTACTAGTGTTAACCAAGCTTTTGTGCCTTGAGAGTCATCACTCTGTGGTCACAATCACTGTCTCTGTTCCCCTTTTCCTCCGTTTCCCTCTCCTAACGTTCCTCTTTTTTACCCTATTCCCTTTCTTGACCTCTCCTCTCCCCGCCCCCACTCTGCTCTGCCCCCGTCCTTCCCCTCCCCCCTGTCCTCTCTCCTCCTCCCAGGCGGCGAAGTACAAGATGGCGGTGCTGCCGGTGGCGGGGGCGGTGCTGGGCGGGGTGGTGGGCGGGCCCCTGGGGCTGCTGGCGGGCTTCAAGGTGGCGGGGGTGGTGGCGGCGGTGAGCGGGGGGCTGCTGGGATACGCCAGCGGGAACGCCATCCAGAAGAGCCGGCGGGCCAGAGTGGACCTGCAGCTCCAGCAGCTCTCCGGCAGCGACCCTGAGCCCCCCAAACAGTGAACCCCGCCCCTCCTCCCACCCCGACCCCCACCCCAACCCCCACCCCCTCCAAGAGCAGACCCAAATCCCAACAACCCGCCGCCAGGGGAAGCCACGCCCCCCTGACGCTTCCCCTAACAATCAAACAACAACCGAACTTCTCGATTACCTCAGAAGAGGACGCAAGCCCCTCCCTCGGCTGCTTTTGTGCAAGCTGGCAGACTTTATCCGGCGAGGCCAGGTTTGGGTCTAAGAAGTGCCACTACCATACATTTCCTCAGTCTGGCCACTGTGCAGTGCGCTGGTTAGCCTACAGTCTCCAACTGTAGTGGACAGTATAGACTTGAAGTTGTACGTGAAGTGTGCTGTTAGTCGAAATGTTGGTGGCGACGGTGAAAATGTACAGTAGTATATCAAATCTTAGCCAATATACACTACTTATGAATGTGACGGTGATGGGGTGAAGGTACTTCGGAGAAAGGAACTGTGAACACTGCTCTTCTTCATTGTGTTGACCTGTGATTCATAAATTCCTCTGAATGACAGTCGCCTGACTTGACCTGTGCTGTAATGACAAAAAAAAGCACACAGGCTTGTTCTGTGAGGAAGTGAAACCCAGGGAAAGTGTTTGCTGGGATGTGATGTGAGCTCAGAATGACCAATCTTTCATTTCCCCCATTATTCAAATGTTAAACATTTTCAACATTTTCAAATGTTAAAAACTTCTCAAATTTCTAACACTTACATGTATACAGAATGCATACAGTTTTACAGTACATAGTGCAAGTTCAAACTTACACTTGCAGGAAAAAGTAATGCCCGTCTGCAGTGACGTATATAGGTTAAATGGAAAATGAGGTAGTCTGTTGGTAGTGTCCTCAGTTAGCTCCCTTGGGTGTCCGTTAGCAAGATGAAGAATAACAAGAGATTGTGATTGCTGTTCCTGGGTGGCCTAGCGCTGATCTAGGACACTGAAGGACAGCGTGAATGAAGTGTGTATGGAGCCCGATCCAGTCAGACCACTGTGCCTCTGGGCTCACACGTCCTCATAAAGACCCTACACACACCCACTCCTCCGCTGGGTTTCAGAGCACCTCACCAACAAGCCACCCGATCCCAGACCTGCCACTTTCTTCCTCTTGTTTTAAACTCGTTCCTTTCGACAATGTTTATTGCACAGTTGGAAGCTACATTGAAGGCAAAGTGTTGGCAGGGTGAAGCTACCACCTTTCTTCTGGCTGATCTCTCTGGGCCACTTTCGTAATAAGCTGAATTTGGGCGCACTCGGTTCTTTGCTGAGGAGGGGTGGAACAGCGGCCGCTGACACTGCCTGAGACTGGAATCCGGGGGCGGCCACAGGCTGGCACGGACGTCAGATTTCTGAAACCGAGGACGAACGAGGTCTCACCGTAACATTTAGTCTGGAGCGGAGAACCGGCACCGACATCGATAGCAGCCGCTTTTTATATTTTGCTCAGTTTAGCCGACTCGCAAAATCCATTCTCGTATTGATTCCGACTTGCTCCAAAGCTTTAACTATGGAAGAGAAGAAAAAAATGTTTTTTTTTGTTCTTTTGTTTACTGTGAAAATCACGTTGCCTTGTTTACTTCTACCTGACTTCTGTTCTCTTATTTTCACTTCACATTTCTGCCAGAACTTCTGTGCTCTGGCACAAATCTACTGTTTGAGGTTTGCAGCACCTTCAGAAAACTGTCCTGTGTGTTCACACTGCCTCAGATGTGGTGGGGAGCATGACTTAGTTGCATGACTACAACAAATGGATATGTAATATTAGAAGCAGTCTGCCAAAATCAAGCTAGTCAGAATCAGCCAATCAAAGTTGGTCTCAGCAGTGAGAAACTCCAGGGCTTGTTGGGGTCATGTGGTCAGCACTTCATGCTTCTTACAGTCCAGGCGGCCATGGAAGTGCTGCTTCTGTGCCAAGTCATACCAGTTTGTGTGGCGGGAAGCTACCGGTGATCAAAAAACAGTGTACTTCACTGTTCCTATAGGGGCCACTGGAGAGCCAGGTTTCATAGTAATTGTTGTATTACAGTGATATCTCTGTTATTGAATGTTATTCCCTCACACTGAACCTGACTTGCCTTCAGTGAAAAAAAAAAACATTTTGTGCTTTATTGCTTGTTTTACTCTTATTTTTAAATGCCAAACAAAATAAAATATGCTATTGACTGTTGGCAATGTCTTCCTGGTGTCTCTTACTCATTTTTTAAGAATTCACGACTTAAAAAACAAAAGCATGGTTCTAATCCGTGGAAATCCCACGGGCAAAAAGCACGATCCCAATCCGAACTCAAACCCAGTTTCTGTGGATAGGAGGCCTGTACCTGTCACAGGTTGAACTCTCAGATGGAATTCTCTGTGGGGCCGAGCAGAGAGACGCGCCCTGTTGCCTCATCGATTTAGTCAGTAGCGATGACCACATCACTTTCACACGAGGCCCGATTCTAGAGAACAGCATCGCTCGGTGGAAGGGGAGCTGAGAGCTGGAAAGCCCCCATCGCGAAGTCAGCGCGCCGCTCTGGCGGAAGGACCGACACAGCCACGCTTTCCAAGCGGAAGGATTCAGTGACGAAACGGCGGAAAGGAAAAAAAAAAAAAAAAAGTGTCCCGGCCGGCTCCGACATCCGCCCGGTGGCGGCGCGCCCGGGGTGACGGCGTTGCGACACGGGGGAGCCGGTCGGTGAGGTCACCGCGTCCCCGCATGCCACCCGCCGTGGGCGGGAGCGTGACCTTTTCTGCGGTGACGTCGCAGGTCTACTCCAGAAAACCCCCAGCACGCAGACGCCGCGTGTAGGTGTGCAGGGTTTGAAGTGCGGATGGGCAAAATGTCACCGGTTTAAAAAAAGACGCCGGGTGTGCACACCCAGGGCTTCATGGGAGTGAGCGTGTCACTCAGTCATCTCCAGTGAGCTCAGAAGTGTCTCTGCAGATCCTGTCACCCCAATTGCATTCTAGGTGTAACTAATCCTTTTGAGTTTACTTATTGAACTTGGTGCTGTAATTTTTTTAGTGTAGCACTTACTCAGTATGGCAGCAGATACTGTTGTACTGTTGTTCATGTGGCCTTAAATATATAATATTGTATACACTTTTGTGTCTTTGTAAGTAGTTCTAGTTAAGAGTAAATGTCTAAATATTAATGTAATTAGAGGTTTTTTTAGTAATCGTTCTCACCCTCCATCCCCTCTTCATCAATCTCCTCTGTTTGTACTGTCCAATGATATCTGAAGGGGGGCGGGACCAATGTCCAGGAAATGAAGGCCACACCTCCCCCTGTGCAATAACCCTGTGATGATTCTGTGGTAAAACAATTCTTCAAACAGTACCACTCTGACAAGGAAATCTAATGAATACTACACAGATTAACATTGTTGGGAAAGTCCAACTGAACTGTAATGTGGCAATACCGTCCCTGTGTTCAACTCAGCTTTCCCCTTCAAATGAGAAAAGAAAGACACACATCACGCAGATCTTGTAAAATGTTTTAATTTACTTCTTGCTTTTCCTTCCTCCCCTTCGGAAATGACTGATTCAAAAATGGATCCCCTACGCCACCCCCCACCCCGACCCCCTCCCCCCCATGTGGAATGGGCTGCAATGAGACGCATCACTACCTCTGTGGTAATCCGGGAAGGAACTGTACATATGTATAAATACAGATTAAAAGTACGGGCTCTCCGTCCGGGAGAGATGGATGATGGGTAAATTCACTCCCTAACAGCAACTCTCAATGTGACGCCAGCAGGTCCGAACTGCAAACCCAGATTTAAATGCCAAGACTGTTTCGTTCATGTCATTAGGACCTTCCCCTCTTCTGTGGGGGTCTCCTTTTCTTTTTTCTTACAAAAAAAGAAATTTATTGGTAGACAAAACATGTGGAAAAAAAAAAAAAAAAAAAAAAACAAAACTCAGCATTTAATTTAGATAAGGATCGCATAGAAACTGACCCACTCAGCACAAACATATTTACAAGCTCCAAAAATAAAAGTAAAAATGGTTCTTTTTTCCTTTTTTTTTTTAAACTCATCACCCCTGCCCCTCCTACCTAAGAACCTCTTCTTGTTTTTTTTCCTCCTTTTTATCCAAAATAAAAATTGTACACGCAAGATTTATGAAAATATAGGTTGTTCCAGGTGTCGCTGTGTGGTCGGACCCGTCCCCTCCCCCTCCCCGTCTCTGTGGGACTGGTAATGGTTTTCTACTGTGCTGTTGTCCCTCTGTCCATCCGTCTATTCGTCTGTCTGTCCGTCCTAACTGCGCGCATGTCCAACAGGTGGGCTACAGCTCATCCTTGTCCCTGAGGATGGTGTAACGGGTTTCGCTGGGGGCCAGTTTTTGGAAGGAGCTCTCTGGGGGGTTGCTGGGTAACTCTTTGTTCTCCTCCTTAAAAAAAAAAAAAAAAAAAAAAAAACCCACAATAATTAAAAATAAGCAATTTACCGAACAAATAACTTATCTGTATGATATGTATGTTGTAGTGGCATGTTGTTGTGGGTGCCAGGTACAAAGACAATGACGCAAGTGATATGAGAAGTGGTTGCACAATGCTGGGTGCTCCAAAGAGTCTGTCATGATCAAAACCATTTCAGCTGCAGAGGTCCTGTTAAGGTCTCCTTAAAGTCTAGGGGTAAATAGTGGCAGATCCACAGGAGGGATCAGTATAGGCAGGTTATGTTTGCAGAGCCTCACACATCAAAACTGGCACGTCAGAATTCTGGAAGTACTTTGGCTAACATTTACAGACCCAAAAAAATGGGCTCACCTGCCCGGGGGTGCTGTCGGTGGGGTCCGGGCCGTGGTGGAACTCCCGGTGCAGCTTCCCAGAGTGCAGGTCAAGAACAAACTGCCGCAGCTTGCCAGGAACCCTGTCGGCAAATAGAGAGTCAGGATCCAGGAGCCCACGCCCTAATGTGCGCTGCGAGCTCATGGTTTATACTGAGCACGCATGTTCTGCTTCTGCTGCTACAGTGCTGTCACACCATCCCCCCGCCGCCCCCGGCACACCCCTATCGGAAGTGTTTACAAACACCGCGGCTGTCCGGGACCCACCGATTGACACGGCCACTCCGAAAAAGGTCTTCAGGAGCGCCGATAATTGCTTGCGTGGCGTAGATAAGCGGGGAGAGGACGGGATCAATTTGGACTTACACCCCCACCTCCCCCAAACAAACACACACATACACACACTACCCACCCCCCCATCATCTGGGTGTCACTGGTCAGCACTCTCCGATCCATTTCATCTATCGACCATCAGGCATGTTTGTGATTGTGGAGGAGGCGGGGCCTGTCTGCCCTGCCCCGCCCACCCCGGCGTGTGGTCTGCAGGCATGTTTCCGTCCTCTCGCCAGGGGCAGCTGCCATACCCACATTCATTCAATAACCAAAGCTGCTCCAGGGGGAGGAGGGATGTCGGCTTATCCTCTTAGTCACAGGAGCGAAAGATGCTCCCGCCAGAGGTGTCCCCAACTGGGCATCCCGTGCACCCAGAGCCTAAGAGAGACTCTTTTAGCCATGTGCAGCCGCTACCAATGCCTGTGACATGTAACAACCCCAAAATACTACAGCCATGACTGTGGTACCTGAGTGCATGTGTCCTCTGCCTTTAAACAGCTGGCTTTAACTCACAAAGGATTCTGGGGTCAAAACAGACCAACGGCATTCCAAGTCTTTTATGGAGTGTTCTGTTCCCATTAAATGAAGTCTAAAGTTTTATAGCGAACTACCCACTGATGCTTAAATCTTCTAGGTGTACAGTGTATCTACCTTAGCCCAAAACCTGATAGTAAAGATCTCCCAATGTTGTGTGGAAATAACCACTTATCATCACTGTGCTAGTGCTAACCAGCAAAAACCAGCTTCGAGCCCTTGCACTCGCAGTAAACTATACTGTGAAGACCATTCGGTGGCTGAGTGTGGAGGTGACAGTTTTTACTGATTTAAATTCCACTGAGACGTTCATATTAGCACCATCAAAGCCGTGATTTCATTACGACCACAATAAACAAATTCACATTTTAAAGGACACCGTGGGCCATTCTCAGGGCTGAAAAAGGAAATCGATAGTTTACCACACAATTATCACCGGATGTGCATTCCTGACCGGAATGTGGCAATTTAATTTCAATTTTTGGAAGGTGTCAATTAGCATTTGAAATTGAGCTCCAGGGAAAGCCTTTGGTTTGTACTGAGCACGCGCCAAATCAACGGCCCCTAAAAAAGCTGATTAATAAGTACTTGGGAAGCATCCAACCAAACACTTTCCCTAGGGTAGAGTTCAGTTTCAAATACTCATTGGCCATTTTAAAAAAAGCCTTTAGATGGGCTTTGCTTCCCTTCCTGCCTTTTAACATGACATCACTAAAATCCTGGAGGCCCGGGCACAAGCATTTTGGTGAAGTGAGCAATTTGTGGGTGCTTAAGACCTGCCAGCACTGAGAAACACAATGGGGAGATGATTTTACCCTAAGACAGGGCAGGATAAAAAAAGAGATCACCATCTCAAGGGTTCAATTTTAGCTATGGGACAAACAACACGTCATAAACTTTCAATGCAACAGACATGTCTCCGAGTATGATTGGCCGATCAGATAAATGCATGCGCTCGCAGAGGAGAATGTGTGACGGACGCATGAAACGCATTTGAGAAATTAAATCAGGGCAGAGAAACAAAGCTGTGTACATAGGGATGATGTGCTTCAGATTTGGATCATTATCTGATGAGATTACTGCAGTGGAGTGGAGGGATGGGGGGATCATTTTGGAGACAGGCCCTGGGGCTTTTTAGAAATAATGCCCCCTGTATGATCAAACCCTTTCTGTGGCGGGTGGGTGAGTCTTGATCTGATTACAACGCACGTGCCGTGTCTGTGAGGCTTCTTGTGCTTTTGCTTTAACTACTATAGAACACGTCTGTTTGGAACCGTCATGTTTTTCAAATCGGACACAGTGGTTTCTTGAAAGCTGACGTGGTGCGACACCCCCTGGTAGTGGGTGAAATACCTGTGAATTGTAGCTTTTCCGGACAAGGAACACATTTTTCGATAAGGCCACATGTCAAAGTAGATCCAGCAAACTGTTCAAAATACCTTTTTGACACTGCCATAAGGCTCCATGCATCTAAAGAGGTAAGCAGTATAAGAGAAGAGAGAGAAGTGTTGGAGAAGAGCGGTGACTGTATTTTTTGGCAGTTAGTCGCCCAGCACGTCGTGGGTTCTAATCCCACCTGACCTTGGCCAGGCAGCATATTTAAATTTATGTATATATGTATATAATGCACGCTCTAAACTTGTGGTAATGCAGGCAAGTACCTAGTCGCCATGGACGCAGCCGTCACTCGGAGAAGCTGCAAAATATTACTGACACGCGGTGAACAAAGTGGTGTCATTTGTAAGAAATGAGCGAGCGATTAAGAAATGAGTCACCCTCCCCTCGCGCCGCCTTGCGTGCCTCTCCCCAACCCCGAGCCGAGTCTTTAGCATGCTCGCGGATTCCATTTAATTGAATGCCTTGTTTCTTGGGGGAGTCCCGAGGTTGTGGAGCGGTCGGATGACAGCGCCCAGTTAGCAGCAGGTATGGTAATTGGGGTTTAATCACCAGGTGCTCGGAACAGGGAGATAACCCCCCCACTTCTTCCCTGGGGGGGACAGTTGTTGAGCTGTGATTAAAACCCCTGTCCCTCCGGTCGCCGGGAGAGAGACAGACAGCGTGCCGACAGGCAACGGAACAAACGCCACCTCAGAAATTTTAATTAAAGTCGGTATGAAAAAAAGAGAAAGAAAATGGAAAAAAAGGCAGCAGAGCAGTGGCTGCTGGGTACTTACGCCAAGTCGCTGAACTCTGGGAAGACATACATGTGGCGGAAACTGTCTATGGCGATGACAGGGCAGTCGGCTGGGGTCTTCTGGATATGGAGGAGGGGGTGGCGGAACTTGTCACAGTCGGCATGGAGGAAGTTGATGGAGCCTGGACGGAGACGGAGGGAGAAAGAGCGAGAGAGGGAGTGAGAGACAGACAGGAAGAGAAATTGAGAGAAAAGGAAAACAAAGAGATGGAGAGGGAGGGAGAGAGAGAGACAGAGACAGACGTGAAAGAGAGATGTAGAGAGGGACAACAGAGAGGAACAGGGAGAGCAGGGAAGAGAGACAGAAACACATACTGAGAGAAGGCCAGCAAGAGTCGGAGCAGTGATTAGAGACATGCTTCCTTTCAAACCCACATAAGCTTCACTGTCTGCTAAAAGAGTCATTGGCTTGCCTCCCACTAGGAGCCATCAGCTAAAGGAGTCCGTTCACCGCTGCCTTCTTCCTCCACCCGGCCGTGGGCGCCCCCTTCAGGCCGCTGGTGCTCCTACCTTTCTCACTGATGAGCTGCCGGGCCACCTCGTGCTGGAACTTCTCCAGGCTTTCGTTGTCGTCCTTCATGTGGAAGAGAATGAGGAAGGGGATCCCTTCTTCCGTCAGTTCCTGGAGCGGGGTCGGGGGTTGGTAGAAAGCATAGGTGAAAACCGCCGGTCATTGGCTTACCAACTCTGGGTCAGACAGGGCCTACCGACCACTCCCCTACCACCGCCTCTCACCCTCCAATAAACCGCCTCAAACATAAACCCGCCCGCCTTGCCTCACCTCGCCTCAACACCATCCTGTTAAATGCTTTTTATCGCCCAGTCCACCGCTAATATACTACCCTTACATGCGAGCCGTAAACCTGAGCGTGAATCCTTCAGAATACTAATCTGAGGACAGGCATGTGGTGTGATATACGAGCGGGGGCGAGTATATACGAGCCAGCGACTGGAAAAGATTATGATGCCGTACGCTCCCGTGGGACGTGAAACAAGCCAGAAATGCCTCAGAGAGAGACGCCTGGCACACACAGCTCTTCCGAAGAACCAGCGAGCTGCCAGGGAGACTCGGCAAGTTCATTACCACTCACGACCTTTATTCCACAAAAAGCCGGCACTTGTAATAATATGGTATCTACACATGTCTGTCTGGAATCTGTTAGCTCTAATTATTCTGAAACAGACTCTTTCTTTTATTTTGCCGATGATCACTCTGGTGGGTCACTGATACAGCGTGCTCTGAACTAAAGCCTTATGTCACTGCAGCTATACAATGGGACACCTAACAGCACTGCAGTTTCTGAAACTCTCCACCTGTTTTCTGACTGAGGGTGATATTGATGTGGTGGTACTGATGCAGGGCGGCAGTGCAGCATAGTGGTAAGCAGCAGGACTTGTAACCGAAAGGTTGTAGGTTCGATTCCCTGCTGGGCCACTGCTGCTGTACCCTTGGGCCAAGTACTTAACCTACAATTGCCTCAGTAAATATCCAGCTGTAAAAATGGATAACAATGGATAAAAATTGTAACCTCCGCAAGTCGCTCTGGATAAAAGCATCTGCTAAAAGCCAATAATGTAATGGACTGTAATGCAATGTTTAGCATAAAAGTGCCTTTTGGGTTTGTTTGTCTCAGCGCATCTTGACCCAGACTTCACAAACAAAATCTCTGTAGAATTCGGTGCCCAGGAAATCTCTCCACTTCAGATCCAGACACTACACATGGAAGGACCAGCTATGTGTGTTAACAAAACTACCATAATTGCAGCTGAAGATCAAGTAGTCGATCCATGCGGTGGGTAGATCCATGCTGAGAACAGAATGGGCTGTGAGTGGGATAAACGCTGTGGAGACTGGAAGGAGAATGTCGGACTGCAGAGCGTTGTAACGGGGTGTCGAAAATGCAACCAACCCCACCGGACCGAAAACGAAATCAGTCGTCCGTCTTCCGCCGAGAAGAAGAAACGAGGAGGAGGGCGATACACGGAGGCGGGGGTGGAAGGGGGGAGCGGGCCCTTTGGCGAGGTCAGTGCGCGCTCGCTTGAACGCGCATGTGTGTGTGCACGCGCTCGCGTTGGCTCGATGGTTGCCGGGCGACGCGTAAACCGGGATCCCAAATGCGCGATTTGGCAAACAAGGCCCCAGGGGAGGGGTGGGGGCGGGGGGTGTTGCACACTGGCGCCCGGGCGGGAGGGCGCAAAATGGCCCTGCCCCCTCCGCTGCACGTCCCGGGACGGTGGGAAAAGTACACTGTGGGTGCCGCGGAGTGGGCGGGAGGGGGCGGGGGGGCATTCACATGCTAATTGGCCGGGCTGCTGTGCACACTGGAGGGACGGCCGCTGCCTCTTCAGTCTGAAACGTTTCTCTGTCCCGGCGCTGTGTTAACATGGCAGGTGAAGGAGGCCACGGGGCAGGGTAATAGCATTACTGCCAACCCCCCCAACCCTCCCCACAACAGCCCTACCAGACACTGTGTTCCACATCAAAGGAGAGGGGCCTTTCTGACAGGCCCCGCCCCCCTGGCGGCTCGGCGCTCGGCAAACATGGATCGACCCGAGCCCGAACTTTTGACGGCGGCTTGTTAAGCCCGGCCTGGAGTCCACCGACTTGAAACCCCACGCCCCCGCCTCCCACCTAATCGCCCCCGTTCCCCCCTGTGCCCCCGCCCCCCCCAACCCCCACCCCGTGCCGCCCGAATCCTCACATTCCCCGCGAACGGAGAACTGTCACAGCACTGGCTCTCCGCAAAGGGCAAGCCAAGACGATTCGATGCCGGCTCGCCCCTCCTCCTCCCTGCCGCCCCCCCGCCCCCCGCCCGCGGCGACGCTCCCGGATCAATGGGAGCCGGCACTTTCCGATGAGCCGCGGACAGGAAGGCCGGCCGAGGGAAAGGACACGCGCAATCGATGGGCCGGACAGGGGGAAGAGGAACAGACAGGGACGCCCTGACTGAGCAGCGAGAGCCCTCAAGACACTGCAGAGATGCTGGGACATTCCACTCTACTGTATAAAGGCATTATTCTATTGGATAAGGTTCTTTTCTCCTACAGAAAGTTCTATTCTATTGGATAAAGTTCTATTCTACTCAATTGTTTCAAGGGATTATTCAATTATATCAAAGGACATTTCTGTTGTATGAACTTTTCTACCATAGTAAGGAAGTTCTATTCTATTGCATAAGATAACTATTCTGTTGTATACAGTTCTATTCTCTTCTGTTGCATAAAGGGACTATTCTACGGTATAAATTAATGTTCTATTGCATAAAGTTCTATTCTATTGCATAAGATGACTATTCTGTTGTATACAGTTCCATTCTCTTCAGTTGCATAAAGGCACTATTCTACTGTATAATTTAATGTTCTATTGCATTCTATTCTGTTGCATAAGGTTCTATTCCATTCTTTTTTATTAAAGGACTATAAAGTTCTACTGTATTCTATTGTATAAAGGGACGAGGGGGTTTATACGCACCTCTCCATTCTCGAAGGTGATCTCGCGCACCAGGGGCACGCACTTGTCCTGCACCCAGGCGTACGTCAGGTCAAAGTTGGTGAGCGAGCCCAGGTAGACCATGTCAGGTATGCTCTCCTGCAAGAGAGGACGAGAGACGGTGAGAGAGAGGGAGAGAGGCTCCCAGAAGCCCTGGGTAGAGGGCACAATGGCGTACGCCAAACGCCCTCGCCCAGCTGCACGCTGGGGTAGACAAAACGAGGAGCGCCCCTCCCCACGCTACCCTTCCCAGCATGCAGCATAGAGCGCACGACAGGGAACCGTGGTACAGACAGGTCAAGGGTCACTGTCCCTGACCCATAGCCTGACTGCATCCGCTAGGGTTTGCCATGAAGGGAAGAAACAGGACAATACCCCTCCGGCCATCAGTGCGTTTAACTGCGGTCTGTTACAGCTGTGACCAGACATACGATTCCTTATCTGTGTGGTGTGGAGGTGAGGGGCCGGGCTAGTGACCCAAACGTCACTGGTTTGATTCCTTGGTGGGGCGCTGCTGCTGTATCCTTGTGCAAGGTACTTTAACCCTACGTGCTCTCAATAAATATCCAGCTGTACAAATGGATGATATGTAACTATGCCAGATACTCTAGATAAGAGCATATACTCAACAAAGTCCTCGACATTACGTGTTTTAAATTACAACTCCAGGGGAGTGTGTGGGATGGGCACCAGATATCTAATTTCTCTGTGTGAGATGCACACCTCTTTGCAGTGTGTCAGTTTTAACGCAGAGCCAGTTTCATACGGTGATGGGGAGGAAAAGAGAGCAGGGATTGATTATCACAACATTTGCATGTAAAATAAATCAGAAGGCAGCGCCACACTCACCCCAATGGGTTTGTAGATGACGTTGTCTCCGCTGAACCTCTCTGGCTTGGACACCTCCCTGCAAAGAGAGGGCGAGGTTAACTCAGCAATAAGACCCCGCCCACAGGAAAAGAAGCCCGTTAGGACAGAGGGTAGGCCATCCCTGTGCAGCATGGTGGAGGTCAGAGGTCAGGAACCCTCCCCTTTCTCGCTCCAGAGTGGAATTTAAAGGGAGCAAATGTGTCTCATGGGACGTGTCCCCAAAGTAGCACTGCAGCTTCTTCGACACAGGCCACAGCAATGCAGCTGTACAGATCTGTAAAGATGAGGGTGTGCAGGCACACACACAGGAACACACACAGGAACACACACAGGAACACACACACACAGGCACGCACTCATACACAGTCTCTCTCGCACACACTAAATCAAAGACCAGTGTGACACGGGGCACCCACCCAAAGGCAGTCAGGAAGACGCAGTCGTCGCGCAAGATGTTGGCGACCTTCTCGAACGTGTGGTAGTTGTCAGAGTCCTTCCGGTCGAAGTAGCCAATGATGGTGCGTTTACTCCTCTGTGGGGGGAGGGGGTGGAGAGAGCCAGTGAGGGCCAAGCAGCACCGGGACTACCCACATCTGTGATACTTCATATAACCCACTCCTGGCAGAGCAATGTGTGCATGTGTGCATGTGTGTACTTGTACATTTGCATGCTTACGTGTGTATGCATAAATTCACGTGTGCCTGTGCGTGTGTGTGTGTGTGTGTGTGTGTGTGTGTGTGTGTGTGTGTGTGTGTCTGTGTACGTGCACTTACATCGATGGTGGCGACCTCCTCCAGACTCTGCATCTCCTTCACCGGGTCCACCTTCTGCTGGCGGATGAAGTCGGCGATGGCGGACACTGACCTCTGACCCCGGTACTCCCTCTTCATCATCATGCCGTTGCGGAAGAGCTTGAGGGTGGGGTACTTACTGATGCGGTAACGCTGGGCGATGTCGGCTGTGAGACGGGGAGAGAGAGAGGGAGGGAGAGAGGGAGAGCGTGAGAGAGAGAGGGAGAGAGAGAGTGAGAGAAAAGCCGTCAATGGTGCGTACTATATCAAAGGGTGCGGAGGAGAGGAATTTCAGCGCTGGATGGCGACTCTGACTTGTGTTTGAGTGTGAGGATGAGTTTGTGTGAGTGAATAAGTGAGTGCATATTACAGACACCTGGTTATAATGGGGAGTTCTATAACATGCTCAGCACAGTCCAGGCCTTCAAACTGCCGCATGTGTCGAGCAGAGGAAGTGCCACCCAGAACTTCCTGTGGTGGACGCTCCCCAAGTCACTTGATGTGCATGCTGCCACCCTGCCACTCCCTGGTGTAAACAGCCACACGACCAAACCACACGGAGCACCAGGCCCTGAGAGCCAGCCTGTTCCAGCAGCTCCAGGGTCCAGAAAAGCCTTTCATCAGACGCGCTGGGCCTCAAAGTGGTGCCAGCCAAGTCCTGATGAATGAACGGCTGGGTTTGACAGCCTGATGATAGTGACAGGGAGTTGTGCAGAGAACTGGGCCCAAGGCCTGAAGTATTAGCTCCTTCCCTTCACTGACACACCGTGCAGGCACCTGGCCCATGCGGACATGGAAGAATCAAGGACAAATAAACAACAGCCAGGAGCACGAAATACAAGTCTGAGCCTCAGACAAACCTCTGTGTGATTGGCTGGGGTGAGCCAGAACTGCCAGAAAGGAGACGCGGGATTGGTCCAGTAATACTTGGATGCAGCTCAGCTGCACAGTGATTTATATGGCAAAATGCAATATGGCACCCTGAGCGAAGGTACACATATATGGATTATTACATTATATGCCTAATTAAAGTAGCTTCCCTTGCCGGTATGGCCACCCAGATCAGACATGCTTGCCTTCTGCCACTCGGGATGTCCGGTCTAGGAATTCTGTATCTATGCCCAGGCTGCTGCATGACATACATCAGTGAGCTTGTGAATCACAGAGATGAAAGACGGCGCCCGACAGAGGGTTAAAAATTCTCCAAAGTCGTCCTCTTTTTCTCAGCGCGGTGGGTGCCCGAGCCCCCCACCCCCGCACCCCCCAGCGCCCCCCTCCCGCCCCCTCCCGATCATCCCAAGCCCCAAACGCCCACCGGCCCTGGCACCCTGCCCCCGCTGGGTGTCTTTAAGCTGCCGGGGACTTCAGAGGGGAGCGCAGTTTTGTCATTAGCCATCAAACACTTTTCAGGTCATCAATAATTCCCTTTAATTTGCTTTATCTCAAAGGATGAAGCTGGCTGCAGACTGCGTCTGTTTTCTGCATGTGTGTGTGTGCGTGCTGTATGCTGTGTGCTTGCACACGTGTGTTTGTGTGTGTATGGGTGTGTCTGCATGCATACATGCATGTATGTGTGTGCCTGTGGATGTGGAAGTGGAAGTGAATGAGTGAATTGGTGGGTTTTGTGGGTGAGTGTGTGTGTGAGTATGTGTGAGTGAAGGAATGAGTGAGTGCATGTGTGTGTATTGGTGGGTTTGTGTATGCGTGTCTGTGTGTGTGTGTGTGTGTGTGTGTGTGTGTGTGTGTGTGTGACTGTATTGGTGGGTTTGTGTATGCGTGTGTGTGCATGAGTGTGTGTGTTTCAGTGTAAGGAGACTTACAGTGCTGATCACAGTCCACGCGTGCGAACACCACCTGCTTAGTATCAGGGAACTCTTCCCGCACCACATTAGAGGCCTCCTCAAAGATGGGGTGCAGCATCTGACTGAACCGGCACCTGGGAAACACACACACACACACACACAGGGACAGAGAGAAGATCTGACTTTCAATTACAGCATTTTGTGTTGTCAATCACACAGCAGATTCCCCTCCAGCCATGCCTGATTGATTTTCCACATTGATTATCTGATATTGTACAGTAAATACATTTTTTTAAAGGTTTGACAGAAAAGCAAATAGCAGAGTGGGATTTCAAAGCCCAGCAAAGATGGAGAGACAAGAACGCACTCTTCCGTCCATAGCTCGGCAAGCCATAGGGCTATACTCACCAGTCTGCATAAAAATTCACTAACGCAACTCCAGCACTGTCTGCAAGGGAAACGGACAAAAACGAACAATTATTTCTTAAACTAATGCCCCAAAAACATGGCGCTCAAAGCTGACATTTCCCACCCAACTGATTTGAACTAACATTATTCTGGTCCAACATCTGTCCATCTGTCCGTCTGTCCTACCCCATCTCCACCCTGCTGCACCAAACCCCCGCCCCTCAGCAGCCCTCCTTTCAGCGGAGACACGCCCCCTTGGGCGTGGCCATCCTCCCTGACATGCAGAAAGAGGGCGTTACTCACTTAGGATTTCGTCGATGTTTCCTGCATCGAGGCTGGTAATTTCGCTTCTCACCGGAGTGTAGAGCCCCGCTACCTGCAAACAACAACCGCAGAGAGAGTCACGCCGGGAAGGGAGACGGCGCCATCTACGGGCGGCTTTTTTATCACGCCACCAGCACAAGCTCTCCACGAAGAGCGCAGCTGCCATGTTGTAATCTCTGCCCATCTGGATAGTGATTAGAGGACGTTTTATTTGTAAAGCTGTTTGCAGGAAAAACTGGGAAATAAATGAATAAATCACTGAACAAGCAAACTTTAGCCTCGTGGCTACGTGATTATCACACAGAAATCCACGTGTGTTACCCAATCCTTCTCTATGACAGAAGGTGCACATTCCTGCCTAAAGCCACCATAGAGTACACACCGTAAGGGGAAACAGTGCTCTGAGGTGCATTGTGGGATAGGACACCACCAGCACCGTGACCACAAAAGTCGGGCAAAATGGACAAAAACGGAGGCTGATCCAACTGCAGGTCGCGGCGTGGGAGACGGCGATCGGGGATGTGGCTCAGGGAGAGACAGGCGTTAGCAGCCTGGCGTGGTGTAAAAAGCTCTTAGCACTGGTCTGTGTGAGCCCCGGAGGTGGCTTCCAGTCAGCCATACTCTGCTCTGTGGGGAGAGGAAGCCTGGGGGGTGGGAGACTGGGGGGGGGTACTATGCCCTCAGCGCTCATCTGTCAGTCAGGGGCGGTGCTGTTGTTCTTCAGGGCCTGCTGGAGTACCACAGGCTCAGTGAAATGTAGAGATAATGTGGCTCCGCACAGACTAAAGAGCTGCAAACACGGAAAACCTCGGTGTAGGCTTTCACACTGGCAGCAGAGTGTGTGTCTGTGTGTGTGTGTGTGTGTGTGTGTGTGTGTGTGTGTGTGTGTGTGTGTGTGTGTGTGTGTGCGTGTGTGTGGGAGAGTTTGTGTGCATTTGCAACAATGACAAACAATGCACAGCTGAGCACACAAGAGCTGCACTTTTTTGGAAGTACTGTTCAAATCTATGACAGCTTCACAGCAATTAGTGAAAAGCGACAAAAATCCAGCTGATCTGCACCTTTGCTGTACAGAGAGTTAAAATAAGCTTTGTGGCTCTGGATTGCGAACTCTCCCTGGGAACAGAAGGCTTTCTCTCTCAATGCACTGCATCACAACGAGATAATAGTGCTGGCAACAGGAGTCGTTGAAGCGCTAGCTGGACAGGACAGTACGAGGACTGTCTGCTAGAGCACAGAGGACGTCAGACAGAGAATGCATTAAAAATACCGCTCTTAGAGAGGACAAAACTGCACTCTAGGGCCTCTGTAACCTCCGTGCCTGTGATACAGTCAGGCGCTGCGGACAGCCAGGGATGCTGGCCGGGAAGGGGGGGAGGGGAGAGGTCTCTCTCTCTCTCTCTCTCTCTCTCTCTCTTTCTGTTTCTCTTTCTTTCTATCCTCTCTGAATGACATGTGGTGGCCTGAAGCGATCCAGCCTTGAAGACCGAGCATATAATTAATACGTAAAGGCGAGCAGCAAAAACGCCCTGAGGTTGTGAACAGTCGATTTTGTTTATGGTTTTATTTTCTCTCTTGTGCGCCTGTGTATACGTGTGAGAGTGTGTGTGTGTAATCTCAGTGTCTGTTTTTTCACCAGTTTCACTCCAGAACGGGTGTATCAGTGAGAACAGATCTAGGTAACCATCACGGCTCCACCCCTAGCTAAGGAGATACACAGGGGGCGGATAGGACGGCAAGCTCCAAAAAAGCACCAACTCCTGACCCAACGCCTGCACTGCAAACAACTCTCATTAGAACTAATCTCATACATAATCTCAGACATTCCCAGCACAAAATGATTATGTTCAGATCGTCTAAAGTGTTTTCTCAATGAACCACCTGTTTTAAGTGGCTTCCATTTCTCTCATCTAAAAGATGTTATTTCTTGTGAAGATTTTTCTTCTTTTTAAAGGAAGCAAATCAAAACTGTCGGAAAAAAACACAGACTCTGTTGCACTGCTATTACCTAATTACAATGATTCACCGATTGGTATGCAGTTGTACTTGTTTAAAGTGTCCTTGATTTGAAAAGGACACAATCAACTTTAGAGTTATTTTGGTCTTTGAATTCACAACAGTCACATGTCAATTACTTTGTGCTGAGGAGATCTGGGTAATCATAATGTGCTGCGGTTAGCACCGAAAGCACTACGCCTTAATGCAGTTTGATGTTGGTCAATGTAATTCCATTCATTTCTGACTGACCACAGGCCTGTTGGAGGGTAACCGTAGTGTGTCTGTTTTAAAGAAGAGCTTTCAACCACATGTTTCCAGCAGTGAAGCAGGTAAAAGAACAGGAGAGCGTCAGTGGAAGATGAATTTTCACTCTTGAGGACAACATGCTGCTCTCTGAGCCTTGCTGTGGCACTGTGGATCCACCAGACTGCTGACCTTGGCTGCGCAGCTGCAGTTTGGACTATTGAATCTACCCAACCACTGATGCTGACTGCGCAGTTGCAGCCATGATCTTTGAATCCATCCAACCACTAACCCTGACTGCACAGCCCACCTAACCCCACTGTTGTGCAGCAGTGACTGCACTTACAGGAGTCAGTTTTTGTTGTTGGGTTGCAAAATTGCAACAGGCATGAGTCGTTTCATCCGCAGCTTTACACAGGCAGACCAGCGGGCGGCCAATTGATCAGCGGGGGTCACTAACCTGCGATGAGACAGAAATGGGCCCATGGCCGACCTACACACCCCAACAACAACCTCCTGCACTCATAAAGGAGGGTGTAGCCTGGTGTAGCCAATGCAATCCTCCGACACATCTGCCCACCAACAGTTTCTCCTCCTGTTACAGTGAGGTAAGTGCTGATTGGAGGATAGGTGAGGCTCCACTGAGCGGCTCACGGGCCCCTGATAAATCACAGACAGACGAGGAAACCCTGACAAACCCAAAGCTAATCCACTCTGCTGCTGTGGACTCCCAGGCCGGAGGGCTCAACCTGCGCTCAAAGCAAGCGCCTTGCTGACTGTGCCACTCGGAAATAGAAATAATCTCTGTGGCCAGTCCTTACCTCCATGAGTCATACTGGCAGCTCCCGGTTGAGCAAACAGGTTCTAGCACTTAGCAAGGGCTTTGAGGGAACACATGGCCTCACTCTGCCATGAGCAATGGCTGACAAAATAAGTCATCTCCTATTATATAATTTTAAAAGAAAACATACCAAAAATGTTATCAAATATAAGCAAAGCATAACAGCAGCATGTATGTTTTTACATGTACCCTATGTTTTTACTTTTTATTATATGTTGTATTTAACCCTTTCACGCGTACGGTCACACCGGTGTGATTAGCCGTTTAGCACGTATGCTAAAACCAGTGCGATTAGAACACTAGATTGGAAAAATTCTAGCTAATTTTAGCTTTGAGGAAACAGCGATTTAACATTAAAAAATATAGCAAATGCTAACTGAAAACTATGAGAAGCTTAATAATTCTAATGAAAACATAACAAACCATGTAATGTAACACGTGCTACATAGCATAAAAATAAGTTACATGCAAAGGGTTAATTGCCTTGGGTGTTTGATCTCGTGTTATTACTGTTTTTACTGCTGCACAACCAATTGCCCATCTGGAGACAAAGTTCAGCTTAACAGCAGCATTCATTCAAAGTAGTACTTTTTCTTCTTCATTGGCTCAGTCGGTCTCTCCCTGCCTGCACCTGCACTCTCCCTGCAGCCTGCACTCTCATCATCAGTTGTGTCTGAGTCGGGACCTCTTGTTGGCTCTCCCTCTCCACCAGCCTCCTCCTCTCTCTCCTCATTTTGTTTTTTTTAAATAATCAGCTATAGACTGCTTCATCTTCTCTCTCGGTAACAGCTAAATGGATTGTTTTGAATGTTTCGTGGTGTTTCACGTGATATACGATGATGATTTACAAAAAAAAAAAAAAACAACTGGGGGGCATATTTGCAAGTTGCACTGGTGCGCCTAGTTATAAAATTTAGTTGCACTGTCTCCAAAAATGTCGCAGTCTGGAGCCCTGTTCAGGCACTGTTTATTCTACCTTTGCAGTGCTTACTGGGAGTCCACAACGGCTGGAGTTTCCATTTTCTGTCCGAGGGCCAAAAGGCTTACATGCAGCAACAAAACAGAGACAACAAACGGGTGAGTGTTTTAGGGCCGAGATGTCAGATTCCAAGTCCTGGACATGTAGGTGTAAGTGACCAAAAGACAATGACTGTCAATGAATTCATCTGACAGATGCTCTCATACATAGATCAACTTATCAACTTACATGTTATAACCCAGTTTTTTTAATAATAAGCATCATCATTATCAATATCATGGCTGTTTACCAAAAAGGTAACACTTAATTGCTGGAACAATTAGCCTGCACTTATAGTAAACTTGTATTTGTTTTTTGTATTTTGAAGTAAGCATGCAAGTTTCTAAAACAACTTGAGAATCTACACCTCAGTGACTCAATCTCAGCAAAAACTATGTTGTGAGCTTCACACAGCTGATATTTATGGCAGGGCTGCCATTCGGAAACCACTTGTAATGAAGACCAATGTGCAGAAACACATAACCTCTTGTAATGAGCACAAAACTTGGACTTCTGAGCAGTGGAAGAAAGTAATATGGTATAACGACTTGTCTTTCTTTCATTTTCCTACATCTGAATGGGTTGATGTTTGAAGAAAGTCAAAGGAAGCCTTCAACCCACATTGTTTGTCCCCAACTGTTAAACATGGTCGTAGATTAGTTATGGTATGGGCAGCAATCTCATGGAAGTCACTGGGTTCAATTATTACTCTGCACAGTGGAATTACAGCCAAAAACAGAAAGCCATTTCAGGCGACCAGGTGCACCCTATGGTGCAAACATTGTTTCCTCAAGATGTTCCCATATTCCAAGATGACAACACCCTCATATACCACTGAACAGATTCAAGAGTGGTTTCAGGAACACCGGGATGCAGTCAATCACCTTTTATGGCCTTCCTAATCATTACATTGCCAACATCACTGAACCTTTATGGGATGTCTAGAAACATGTTGAGTGGAGCAGATTTCCACCCCCTTCATCTCTCAAAGAACAGGACGCTTTCCTTCTTGAAGAATGGCCCAATATTCCACTAGAAACTGTTGAAAACTTGTATAACAGCATTACAAGAAGGACTGAAGCTGTTCTGAAGGCAAGGGGTGGCCCAACTCCTTATTAGTTAATAAATATTCACATATTATTTGGGGTTCACATTATTTTGTCTAACTCCTATAGATAGAATATTTGAATCAACAGAACATGTTGGTCACAAGCTCTGCAGCCTGCACTTGTTCTAGGATGCACTGACTACAGCTTGCTGTAATACACCCTCCCCCCACCTTAATGCTGAGTGGAGGGAAGAAATTTAGAATAGAGGGACACATTATCCACCACAGGAAGACTTTTCAGCGGTACAAAAGCACCTGGAGGGAAAACGGAGGAGAGCAGCTGTGTTTACCCTTCTGCTCTGACTGCTGATTGGTACACAGCTGGGTAGAAGAACCAATCCTGCACTGGCACAAAGCCTCTTCCCACAATTCAGCACTGTGTGCCATGAACTGTTCCTTTATTTGATTTGGTGTGCAGGTCCTGCAACCGCAGGAAATGAAATGAACAAAATCTTTTCTCAGAGGTGCCTTGGCCTGCCTTTCAAAATAGACCTGAGTCAAATTACCTACGCAGTATTACAAATGACACAGGAATACAGAGCCAATGTTTTTTTTTAACTACTAGTGGAACTCCCCTGGAGAAAGGCAATTACCATATAACTAAAAACTAGAACAGAAAGGTTGTTTAACTGACATCCCAATGCTTGCTGAAACCTTTCAGAAATATTACCTTTGCTCTAGAGGATCGTTTGTCTGACTAATATCATAATAATGCCATATTTACCTCCAGATATGACTATTCCTTTGGGAAATGCAAATTTCTGCAGGCTTACTGAGCGTGGGAGGGGAAGACTCCTCAAGTCCCTTTGACCTTGGTGAAAAGAAAAGATGTAATAAAATGTACAAAGGGTATTTTCCCTCAGACTAAAATGTAGCTTTTTTGGAATTACAACATTATTTGGAGCTGTTTTAACTGATTCTGTGGTCAGCATCGACGAAGCCCCCCATATTTTCCTAGAAAAGCAATGTAACTGAGAAGAGGTGAGGAGAAGTTTATGATGGTCAACAGAAAAATGTAAAACTGCCCAGGTGAATGTTGGCTCTACCTGTGAGGCCAACACAGATGTCCAAGTGTTCATATGGATAAATACGTTTCCCAAGTTGCAACAGATGTAATTCTTTTGCCACTGAAATTTTGCAGTAGAAAGAAAATGGTAGCACTATGTAGTTGCTACTAATACTAAAGCAATAAACATGAAAAAACAGGAGGTATAAGATTAAAGCTCACCATAGTGCAATATGTAAAGCTGACAATTTCTGATCATTGTCAACATATTTTGTATGATACCATTCTCTGCTTGAGCAGCAGCTAAGTCCTAGGCTCAGAGAGCACTTACTGCTCTGGACCTGTTCCAGTTCGCTGAATCTGGGGTGAATACATCTTCATTCTGGCCTGTTTTTTCCACCTGACAGGGGAGTAATTCACACTTGGGCTTCTCTGAGATGCTCCTTTTTTTTTCCCCGAGGCCTCCTTTTGAAGAGGAGCTCAGGTCTCCCCCGGGGACAGGCAAAGGATGAGCTAGGTTAATGATGGCAAGATCCACCTCTGCCTGCTGTATGAGGAAAGGTTTAGCCTTGGCGCTGCCCCTCCCCTCCTCTCCCCAATTGGTTCGGTCCGCCCGCGGGGGGACAGGAAGTCTCCCAGGTGTAGTAACACACCTGTCATCCTAATGAACAGCTTTGTGCTGGGGCGCGTGGCTCTCATCAGTCTCCCCGTATGGCACGCTGAAGGAGCGCACAGGCACTCTACTTGCAACAGCGTCTCAAACCTGTGTCTGCATTTTACCACAGACATTCTGTTATGACCAGACAGTCAGCACCTGTGTCCCTTCCATCCTCTGTCTCAGGAGGCTCCAGTTGGTTGCAAAGAAAATAACCGGTCATATGCTACTGCTACAGTCATTGTATCATGTGGCCATTAAAAAGGACAAGTTAAGACAAAATAACCACTCTTCGGTTGTGTATGCTTATGACAAGACACAGCAAGCTGTATCCAAATCCAACTGATATCTGTGTTTCAGACTGCAACTGCAAGAATCAGTGGACCATTGGAGCTAATGAAACGTGACACCTCTGTTAGAGTCAGTACAACCCCTCAGCCAAACCTACTGTAGCATGTGACTTTAAAGTTAACCTTGTGCTCTTTCTCAGCGTAACGCTCCCTCTCTCTTGTACCTTCTCGCTCTTACCCACAGTGCACTGCTCTCCACAGTGACCGCACTGCGCTCAGCGGTGCCCACAGTGCAGGCCTGCCGGAGGCGCCGATAGCGAGGCCGTCCCACAGTCTCAGAGCAGGGGCGGGAGGCCCGACCGCAGAGGGAGGGAAGCCACGCAGCCGCTGAACCGAGAACCCACTCCGCACGGATCACGTCCTCCGTAGGAATGACCCGATTGGAGCAGAGCGACAGAGATGCGGTTCCGCGCTCATTTGGCTCTTACACTGAGGTAATCCTGTTGACCGGGTGAAATACACTGGGTGGCCGGTTAGGGAAAAGGATTTGATGCCAGAGGGTCACTGGGTTAAATCCCAGGCAGGAAAATGTTGTCGCAACCTCGAGAGGGTACTTACCCCGCACTGCTTCAGTAAGCTTGGCGTGTGAGCCGTTTAATTCTTCGTTTGGGGCGTTTGTCGAGCACAAAGGCACTGGACTCGAGTTCCCGTGAGAAGCCTCAGGGCTGCGGCGGGCTGCAGCGTCTGACTGGTCTGAACGTGCCACGGTCCTGACGTAAGCTAGGCGTTCCCGCGGCGCTCGTCCTCTCCCTCGGCCTGGCTGGGGCGACGCCCGCAGCGCTCCGGCCAACACTGTGTCCTGCCCTTACTCTACACAGCCAGCACTCAACTCAGTTCCAGCCTCCAGAAGTCACCATGACGTCCTGTACAGAGCCTACGAGGACGTGAAGACTGGACCACGTTTTCAAGCCAGGAGCTCTGCCTGAAAACTGCAGCTTTTTCCCTGTTTGTGGACATATTCAAGGTCCTGATAGGAACTCACTGGTGTGGTCAACCTACAGTTGTGGTCAGACCACAAAGCAGCAGCCCAGGCCTTTGGCAATTTTGTGTGGATGACCAGACCTTAAGCACATGCACATGGTCATTTGTTCCATTCTCCAAAACACACTTCAGCTACCTGCTTCTAGCTTTTAGAATGTACGCTAGCGGTTTCAAGTACTATGACTTTCTTTTCCCTAACGCTATTCTGAGACGGTCAACACGTCCAAACGAGCACTGCCTGTGATGTCACTCTGGAAATTCCCACAGATGTGACATCATCCAGTGGATTTTTGAAAGGATTTTTGAAATTTTTGAGGGAGCTCTGTGCCAGAAGCTTTGCCTCATCATCATGGCTACTTGACCAGCCTTCTAGACCCCCCCCCCCCCGGGGGAAATATCCAGTAGCGCTTCCAGGAAAACCCCTCTACGTTTCCCATTTTAGAGCCGTGATAAGAGGGTTTGTGGCTAAGCGTAGGCTGCATTCAAGGGTATGCTGAACTGAGGTGGATTACTGAAAGGAAGTGCAGAGCAGATAACACACATGCACATATACACACACGCACACCCACCGTGACACATCCTGCCTCTCTACTATATGCCCTCTGTAACCCCGGGCCAAGCTCAATGCAATCAGAAAGGGGGGGGAATGCCTTTCAATGAAATGAGAATAGAGATTACAGTGAAATCTGTAGCATGTAGGATGTGGATCCAACTGCATCAGTCCAGTCACACTGGAGATGCGGTTTGCAATTCACAATGGTGCTCCCTTCACTATAAAGAAGACAAATGGACCAACTGCTAGATAAGTGCAGCCGTGTGCATGAGGCCAGAAGTGGTGAAGGGTTGTCAAGCAGTCCCGCTACACACGCTGAAATTTTTGGCATAATGCGGCAAAATAAATCCCTTGCACGTTCAAGATGCAGATTATCATAAATCTGATAGCGCCCATTCAATTACCGTTCATATTTTTTGAGCTTTGATAAATGCTGTCGAGATTGTTTGTTACGTTGTCCTCCACTTTGGGGCTGCGGGTGTCAGTGGTGTTCTGGAAAACCAGAATGTTCCGGTTGGTTCTGACATTTCCGTTCACTGTAGTTTTTGTTCGGGAACCTTCTCAGCTCTGTCTTTCCAACGAATGTTGGTGCCTACCAAAGAGCCTTTGATAGGAACAGATGCTCATTTAGAGATAACTAAAAGTAAGTAAAACTAAATTTCATTTGAAATGGGAAAAAACATTAATATTCTCCACTACTAATAAACCTTTGTTGGAATTAAATACCTCAGAAGTACAGACGTGACAAATTCATATATTTAAAAAAAAAATCACATCAAATAAATTTACAGATTCCTAATTTTGTGCTAGTAAATGCAGAGAGCTGCAATATTGAGACATTAGGCTTTTAAAAAAACTTGGGTAGTGGTCAAACAAACTGTCCTGGTTATTTACAACCCACTTACTGTCAGTCTGAGGGTGGGAATGCATGGTGTTTGTGAAGGACTGCTATCCCACTGCAGTGGTCAGGAAGGTTAACTCAGCCTGGAAAGACACCCTGCCGCAAGGGGATGGCTCACAGCTAATAACTGGCATTACCGATGTGTACATTACAGGCAGGGATGGGAGTAGCTTGTCTTGTGGCTTTTACCGCCAGTTCCTCTGTTTGCACAAGGCCTGCTTACTATGAGAGCAACACCTGTTCTTTGCAGAGTGGTTCAGCCAACATCTCTTACTCACTTCTGCTCACTATCAAACATTCAACAGGGCTCCTATAAGAGGCCCATGTATTTCCACCTGAGCACAAAATGCACAAATATATTCTATTCTGTAACTAGTCTGGCACACACCATCTTTAACTCCTTACTTTAGCTTTCCATCATGTTCAAAAATAGAAAGAAGTAATGAAGGAAACAGAAGCTACCACATCCAAGGCTGGCAAGGAAACAGGCCTGCAAGAGACATGTGATGACAACGTCATACTCACAGGACTGCAGCTTGCAAAGCTGCGGTCAGTAGTTTGCATGCATATTTCACTACACTGCACCTATATTGGGATGGGAATTCAAATGGAAATAGGATAATAGGGCAATTTGTGCTCATGTAAATACACTTGCAGAAGGGTCACTACTGAAGAACAGTGATGTCCTGGTCTGAACATTGTCAAAGCCTGAAGTCCTGAAATGCTGGTGGCTCGCGGGCAAAATGTCTGCCAAACCGGAATATACAGCAAACATGGGAGTGCCTGCAAATATTCCAGTGTACCCAGAGAAAACTAACAGGCCACACCAGCTGGACCTCAGGAGTACACACAAATCATATCTGCAGTTGTATCTGTGCAGTCATGGCTGAACGGTTACGGTGACGGTTATATCAGCAACACTTCTGCAAACACTGTGCTTCTCAGTGACAGTGAAGTGCTGTGTAGCTGTGGTTCAGCATGACATGGACAGCAATTTAAAGAGTGGTTTCAAACAAAAAAACGGACTCTGACTGACCCCTGGCTGGAGCTAAGCTGTGACTGTGGATAGTGCCCATTTTTAAGTTTTCCAGTGAGGCTGGACCTGCTACCAAAAACTGGTTAACTATTAGTCGTGAACTTGCTGACGAAAGACTGTCTCTCCCCGTTTTCTTTTACTTTCCCTTTTCCCACTGTATTCTGTCTCGCGTTCTCTTGCTCTGGCTAGCCCCAATACTCCATCGAGATGCAAACCCTGCCAGCTCCCAGGCGCCGGCTCCACGGATGATGTGGAGGCTCCGCAGTGCCAAAGGTCGCGGGGCGTGAGATCACTTTACCACAATGATTAAGCAATGAGCCACCCAGGTCATCTCCCCTCCCGGAATGCGCAGATATCTCTATCTCCGGTACCTGACCGTAAGTGGGCCCTGGTTTGGGCTGTAAATTGCTCGAAAGACAAGCAAGAAAGCATTATTCATTGGCTCCGTGCACAGAGAGGATCTTTCTCTCTCTCTCTCTGTCGTGTGCACACGCTGCTGCTACAAGATCCGGCGGCTTTGCCAGGAGACATGGTGCCATATGGCAGCAGTGTTTGCAACATGCGTCCATGGTGCTGATTACGTACCGGCCTGGAGCTAGGGACCCGCGAACGGTGGCACACGTCACGTGCCAGCCAATCAAAGCTTCGCTGCAGTGGCGATACGGCCTCCCTGCTTGCTTTCCACCCTGTCACCACTCAGCAAGGTGGTACGAGCTGGAAAAGGCGGTTTATGCTCACTACGTTGTGCTCGGGGCAGGGTCTTGACCCTCTAAGAAGAGAGCATGTCAAGGACACAAGCCGAGGAATGGCTGGAGTGAATAAAAACTGATTCAGTAATATGGTGAACAGGGAGCAGAATGGGAAAGGAAGTATGATACCTATCAACTGAGAGCAACTAAACCTGAAACTATTTGAGGCATCCCAAGTAAACACAGTAGCATTCAATCTGTCTGGCAAATAATGGTCTACTCGATCGGAATCAATATTAAATCTGTGTATTTTAGTTTGTATCGATCTTAGAGTCAACCCATTGGCTGGGGTGTAGTGAAATAAATTCAAATCTATTAATCCATAGTCTCCACCAATTAACAGACTAATAGAGCACAGTAATTAACTGTGACTTCTCTATCAACAAGTAGTGGATTAACACACTGCTAAAGCAAGTAAAATATGACATGCCTCTCAGACAAGACAGAGTTATGGGTATTCAATACTCCATGGGTGTCATTGTAGGCATTCATTATACCTTCTCTAACCTAAATAGCCACTGTTACACTGTCACTGTTACTGACTAGACAGGTTATACCTGCCTGGCACTCTTTCATGAAATTCATACCACTCTGCTTCACCAAGTGACCAAACTTCGTTGTCAGCTACATGTACACCTACTGCTTACACATTAAACAGCTGACAGCTCCTCCAAAGCCTGCACCTAACGCGAGCCGGTATACGTGGATCTTATAAAGGCTCTGTGAAGCACAATTTGAAATGAAAACGATTCTGCTGAGCAAGCAAGATGCCCTGTCTTCTGTGCACAGCTGACTGCCAAAGAATCAAGGGAATGTGGCTGCCCTTGGAGGAAAGAAACGTTTAGAGAGTGACTGGGTAAAGGCGTGTGTCACAAGCTCCAGCGAGTGAGCGACAACGCGTTTCAACAACTTTATGACCGGTGTCCAAGCGGGCCTCCCTCATCCGTGTGTGACAGATATCGCGCCCAAGCCAAATGACCCGTCGTGATTTCCTACCAAAGACTTCTCACATACACAGACCCGAGACTGTGGTTCGAGGTCACCTTCCAGCTGAAGTGTACAGAACACGCAGCTATCGATTAAGACAACTCAGTATATACAGATTTAGAGAACAATATAATGTATGACACCTCAATATCGAAAGAATGACGATTACAGACACCCGTTGCGTTTTTGGGGCTAACTGGTTAAACAATCAACGTATATTTATTAAACAGTTAGTTTAACTGATCTACACAGTTTGCGAGAAGATGTAAGTGTTTCAGAGTAAGAATGAGTGCAAAAATAAGCAAACTTTCAAAGTGAAACTAGTATATCCTTGCTTTGATAACTTCGTTCGCTTGGTATAAATAGCTGGACGCGTAGGCCTCGGCTTCATGCCGCAGAGAACTAATAAGTTCCGGGTTGTCAGCCAATAGAAATGAGCCACAACAGAGGAATTCGCCAACCGGCTTCTTCAATTTAAGGACTGACTAAGCGACGGGGCCGTATCTTAAAATAACCACTTGTAAACTAAAGTTTTATTTAAGATGGCCATTATCAAGTGTATCGCACAACAACTAGGCGTGAACTAGCAAGAAAAGCAATCGCTTACAAGCGCACTATGGTTGACCTAGCTAGCTAAATAACGTTGTTAGCTTGCTAGCAAGCTGCTTCATTGGCTAAACCAGCTAACTAGCTACTCTTACAGACCACGTTAGCTCGGTGGTTAGCGATTTAACTCCCCAACTGGCCAGTTCAATCTTGCTGGCTAGTTCGGTCGTTGGCAATATTTAGCTAGCTGGCTTGCTAATTATGGCTAGCAACTGTCACAACTATCTTGCTACATGTCTTTCTGTGACTATCTATCTAATTAATTAGCTAGACAAGGATGTCTATGTAGCTACCCAGTTACATTAATCAGTGCTTTACTAAGTAGCTAACTGACCTTAAATTGCTAGCTAGATGGACAGTTCTACTTCTGAACTACACAACATTGCAAGCTAGCCAGCAACATAGCAAGACATATCATCTTCCAACACAAGCTAGCTAACTAGCTAATTAGTTATCCGGCAAGATAGCTTGTTTATCTTAGCAAATTTGACGAGCCACACCATTTGTGGTTTTCTTTTCCTCCTGGCCCGACTGATCAGTGATTTCCCACGGCTGCTCCCAGAGACAAATCGTTAGTTAGCGTTGTTCAGCCAGCCACACACACAGAAACTCGATGCACTTCAAAGGCGGATGAAGATCGGAGCTTTTCAGGATACCGCCAGTTCTAGAATGGTGCAAGCCACTTACCAATAATATTGTGAAGCAGTGGATTTCGGGGAGGGTAGGATTGCAGTAAATTTCATTGTATAGTAAAGTTGATTGAGGTTACGATGTTGTTGAATATTCCTGGTCTCGCTCACAGTACCACCTCCACTCTAGTGCTGCAGGAAACGAACAGGAATCCCTCAGATCGGAACCACGGCAACCTGAGTGACAGTTCCGGGTAGTTTGAGGTGCTGGGAATTGTAGTTTTAAAAAATACGTTCTCGCTTAATCTCAATAATTAAGAACTACAAGTACCAGATAAAAGTGATATTCCGGATAGCGTTTTCTTTGGAGTCTACCGATAGGGGAAGTGGGACATGTAGTTCCTTTGACTTTTCGGGACCCAGATGTGCTGGCTAGATGTGTATGTGGTCCGAAGGAACGATTTGGGACGAACTATAGATCCCAGAGTTCAGTGTGTATATGTGTTGTTGTTTTTAAGCGAGGGAAAATCCGGAAGATCGAGGAAAAAGACAACTTAGCTATGAAACAGCATTTTGTTTAGTTTGTTGCCTTGCTATTTATTTTTGTGGATATTAAATTTATAGGATGGATCATTCAACTTTTCTTCTCCAGTACACGGTGAGTTACATCATACAGCTAGCTAGTAAGCCTGTCAGTGTGTCTACGTAATTAGAGCAGCTATCTCGCTGTTTTATGATGACCCATTCCGCTAGTTTTCTAGGCAGTCCTATTTGCCAAGAAGTTTGTGAAACTTTGAGAAACTAACTTGCTCTATGAGCTAGCTACTTTCTGGCTAAGCTTAAAATCAGTCCGCATTCAGCTAAATATTGGTAGGTCAAGCTAGCTCGCTGGTTGAAGTAGAAAAAACATACCAATGAGTCGAAGTCTACGTACATGGAATATTTAGTGAATGGCTAGGTAGCTAGCTTACAGCGTGATTTTAGTTCAGAAATGACTGAACACTGATCACATTCTTGTACTCAGCTAACTGTATCTGTTCTAATTCTAGGCAATTAGGTAGCAAACAAAGGGGATCAACCGCCTTAGCTGGCTGCCTGTGTGCATATTAGCTTGCGTGGGTGGTAACAGGTGAACCCGTAATAAGGCTGAAATGCATCTTCCAGTACCAGATAGTGACTATAACATGTTGTGACTACTTTTGAAGTATCATATCACTCCTCCTCTGCCTTGATAACGTCACTTTGGAGCATAGTTGCTCCTAATCCTTAGAAAAATAATTACCCAGTTATCAAAACTCCACAATTGGCCAGAATCTTTTTTATTACTTGGTTATCAAATAAGTATGCTATGGGATAAATGAACACCAGGCATGGAGACCCCTGGCTTATTACTGGATGTGAGAATGAACTCCATCCAGGCCAGGATCAGGGAGAGTTGCCAGTGTGCATTAGGGTCAGAGGTTGAACAGGGTTGTGCTTTTACATGCATAACACAATAGGAAGGAACAAAAACCAGGCAGAGGAGAGCCAAGAGCATGATTGGGCTGAAAACATACGCCCACACTCAGTTATCTAAAATACATTCCCTTTTTATGTTTCCTGCACAGTACCAAGCACTGACTCAGTCCAACAACTCAGCCTTCCTGTCCCATGTGCCCACGAAAGTCTCTGCATCCTGCTGTCAATAAAAATCACAGGGCATGTAGGAAAACTGAATCCATACATCTACTGGTAATCTTTGGTTTAAAAATGTGCAATCCCAGCTCGGAATACAGCCCTGGGAAGTTGGCCCTTCAGTCCTATATTAATACAAAATCAGGTACACTTTACTCTGTCCAAAAAATACAGCCATAAAAGGGCATAATCTGGCCACCGTATTCTGGTAACCGTGACCTAACATCTGAATAATGTCCCAATGTGATGGTGTTCCCCTCTCCTCCTTGACCTTCAGGAGCGAGGGGCTTCACTTTCCCTGGACCCCAAGGCCCGGCCAGGCCCAGTGAAGATGGACTAGGCTGAAGCAGACCTGCAGAACCTGCACCCTAGTCACCATCATGGTAAGGCCTGAATGTTCATCTGTTAGATTCTGTCAGTGTGAGCGGATGGCAAAAGACAGGATTGCTCTAAAGTGCGCTGAAAACAGCTGAATTATGTGTGTCTAGACTAGTAAGGAATGGATTGTCTTTTAAAAAGGTAATACCATTGGAGCTGAGTCCATACTACTGCTTTAAAATGATTATCTATGTAACTAGTAATACCCTTTATTGTAGAGAAATACTGATGATTTCCAAATAATGTCTATGGTGGCTGAGATTTATATGCCCAGAAGGCAGATATTCTAGGTGGAGTGTCATCTGATTTAGAAATTGAGTGTTTCATTCAGATCAGCTCGCGTTTCCAGGGCGATTGAAATGAGATCAATGTGTTTCATTGAAACAGGTTTTTCTGGTTTCGCTTTGTGACAGTCTTTCAAGCGCAAGCTGCGTTTCCTTCCATGCGGCAGTCTGACAGAGCGGCTAATGCGCTAGGCGCAGAGATCGGGCCGCGCGGTTTTGCTCGTGTGTGCGCTCGCCGGCCGCGAGTGATTTGGAGATAATCCACCTGGTGCCTTCTGTCGGCGCGCTCGCTGGGTCGTGTTGACAGGCTCGGAAATCCGCGGCAGGCTTCCGGGCCCCCGCGGTAGTGTTATTCACAGTCACAGGTGACATAACAGCGGAGACCTCATCCTGTGACGGCTGATGGGGTCCGCCGAAGTCCATTTGCTAATTGGTGTGCGCGCCCGCGAGTGCGAAACCGTGTGTTGGGCTCATGTTCAAGCGTGTGTTTTAGTGTGTGCTTTTATCTATGTGTGTGTGTGTGTGTGTGTGTGTGTGTGTGTGTGTGTGTGTGTGTGTGTGTGTGAGAGAGAGAGAGAGAGGGAGAGAGAGACTGTTTGCAAGCGCACGCATATATATATATGTGCTTGTCTGTGTATGTGTGTGCATGCATGGGTACCGTTGTTTTATTTAGGTCCTAACTGCAAAATTTACCAAATTTAAATATCCATAGTGCTGAGCGCTCAGATGTATCCAGTCTGCTGGGGCTAAGAGTAATCCAGTGTTGTGATCTGCTGACAGATCAGCTTTGGATCAGAGGAGCGCTTTCACCTTTTGATTGGAACAGCGCCACAACAGGACCAGATGGACTAGGCTTAATTATTCTATAATTACAGGTAGAGGGCCCTCTTCCAGCGTGGCTTACAGCATATGGCACAGATACATTGATATACAAATATAGACAAGTATGTATAATGCTGTGTAATATGTATAATATGTAATATGAAATAATTTGTAATAGGAAAATACTTCACAAATTCAATTACTTAACAAAGAAGGTGGAGTGCATAGGTTGCTTTAAACAATAATTCAGAAACGTCATGTGAAATAATTGTAACACTGCTGCCATTCATATTCAATGGATCAACACAGAATGCCTGAGTGATCAATAACCTGACCTTGCTGATGACCAATCAATTGGTAAAATTACTCAGGTGCATTAAACAAAGCCAAAAACATACCTTTATTCTTGTGTGCATCAGTGTGAAAATGCCAACCTAAAATAGCTGTGTAACTGACTTCATTTAAACCTTTCTGTAAGCTTTTTCTGTGGGTGCATAATCCAACATGTCCAATGTTGGGGTGGATCAAAACGTCCATCCACATACCACTGAAAACATTGACCAAGGGCGTGAGCAAGCTGCTGCCAGCACCAGGTTTGCAAGCCATACTTATCGATCGGGTCAAAGTTTTGACTTGATATCTCAATATTGAATTAAATAAAATTTAATTAAATGTGAAGATTCATGTAGCGCATGGCTTCTTGAGTGACCTATAATGATAGTTACATTTATATTGACACTTTAGGGAAGAGCTTGTTTTTTCCTGTCAGTAGTAATGGAGCCTCAGTACTACTGACAGTGCATGTGCTCACACAGAAGCATCAGCTAAACAGTGAAGACCCGTTCTATTAATATTTTCCTTTATTATGAAATAACAGTCATTAGACCTGTAAATACAGTTCGCTGAGGCAGGGATGGCTTAGCATCTGCTGTTTTTGGAGATAAGCCAGAATGTGTCAGTTCTCATCCCTAAGTATCATCTTTTTTTCCACCCCTCTCGAACATTGATTTCTTGTTTGTTTTTCCATCAGATTATTTACCATCAGCTGTGACTTAGCCGGCGGGCAAATGGCTCGTTGCAGCCTAATTGGACATTTAATTAGATCACAGTTTTAGCCCAATTAGGCACTGAGGGGGTCTGGGCTGGTGATGGCCACCATCCCCGCTGCTGATGCAGTTCTCTGGACCGTCTCATTAGGGATGTAGTAGAGGGGAGCTAATGTTGACGTACTCAGTGTAGGCCTGGCATACCCCCACCCCCCCACCTGTAGCACAGTGGAATTTTCCAGCCCGGTTGCCCATAAGCACACAGGAGCGTGCCATTATCATTGCAGGGGGTGCAGGGGTGAGGTCTTGAAATTCTGGCTTTAAATTTCTCCTGAATGATCAATGTGCTGATACCTTTGGGTCTTTAATTTGAATACTGCAAGTTCTGGTGCTGGTCACTCTAATCTATCCAGACTTCAACAGAAGTATGAACTCCCTCTGGCTGTCATGCTCTCACCCTGACACTAACCACATCTGTGGACAGGATGCAGAAGCTATTGCTTCCCTGTGTTATTCCCCTTCTGGTGTTAATACATTAATTCATTTTAAATTTTTTGTCATTCTTAGAAACTTGGGGTCCTTGTGAACATTCAAAATAGATGAGTGGTGTCTTGCTCCAACTCATGATTTAGATGGCTGTCTGTTTTTAACTTATAGCCGAAATACATCTTTCTTTGTATGTGTGTGTTCATGTGGTGCATCGTCTTCCATCATCAAAAGTTTAAGCCATTCTGCTGCCAAGCATTGCATAATCCTAGCTTGTTCATCAATCAGCCCGTTCAGAAATTTTTCAATATCCACAATTGGATCAATTGGACAGAGAAGGATCAAAGTTTGATGACTGGTCTTCCAGTGCTGGGTACAGATACAGCAGGGTTTTTCATAGGCATATGGAAGGGGTGTGAGAGTTATTCTACCCCCTGTCTGGCCCCGCCCCTGAACCTTAGGGAGCTTCAGGAACAGCGGCCTGCTTTAAAATGGGGGACAGCTCAGTCTTCTGCAGTAGGAGCTCGAGTGCGGCGCACATGTCTGGGTATAAAGAACTCCTACATTTGCGTTTGCTTTCATGTACTGTCAGGGGCGAGTCTGCACTGATGAAACTACTGCTGTCTGTGCCACAGAGTAATTTTTCTTCCGTTCTGAGGTTGTTCAGGTCACATTTTAAATCAAAGGGAAGGAACACATAAACCCTGTCTTTGTTGTTGCCTTGAACTGAGAAGCGTGTGGCCTAGAGCCTGTGACAGGAGCTGCAGGTTACAGATCTCACCGGATCTCACTCTGTGTCAACTTTTTCACTTTATCTGTGGAAAAGTTTTAATGTGGGGGTTTTTCAACTGTTTTTAGATTCTCCTGTGAGGGTCAGGATTGACAGTTGCCATGGGTGATGTGTCATTGTGACAGTTTTGGGTTTTGGGTTGTTACCCATCTTCAGGTAACGAATCTTGGTGACGTCCATCTTTGGCATCATGCTGATTGTGACCGTAGTGAACCGGGTTGAATATGTTACACATTGGGTCTGTCACCTTAGTAAGTCTGGCCCACAGAGTCACTCTGATTTGAGTTTGGAGGGCAGGCCTCTCAGGTGGTTCCTCACCCCCGAGGTGAGCCGGTCCCTGATCTGTCCCTCTCCAGTAGGGGGCGCTGTATGGGTGCTGCTGCTCATTGCAGAGGGCTCCTTGCATTGCTAAGCTAAGCTAAGCTTTCATTAGCAAGTCACGCTAGGATGATTTAGTTGCTCAGAAATGGCAGGGCCACTGTGTTTGCTAAGGAATGACAAAAGCTTAATGTCTCCCAGGGGCACAGCTCTGATCTGAGTTATGTACCATTCTGTGTTAACACATGCATTGGTTTGGCTGGGTGACAGAAATGCAAGGAAAAAAATCATAGAAAGAACCACCGATGTAGAGCAGAAAAGAGACTTTGCTGGTATTATAGATTTTTTGATACTCTTTCCCTGCCTTTATGCAGCCCTGTTTTGCAATCATCAGTTGTATATTAGGTGTGTCTCACCACATCAACCTCTGCATTTGTGCAGGAGTACTGAGGCGAGATGAATGCTGTTCTCCAAATCACTCACACACAGCCAATAACTATTTTTCACACTGAAAGTCACAGAGCGAGCTACAGTGAAGCAGCCACTGCTTAGGCAGAACTCCACTGACTCCTAATGAAGCTAGGCTGGACCACTGCTGAGGGCGTTGATGACGTGGCTGGGGTTGAACCCAGACCAAAGAGCTCAGCTTGTGTTCAAGGCAAGCTCCTTAACCACTGAGCTACTCGGGAGCCTCCAATCAGCTGAAGTGGCGTGCCTTCCCTGTGTCTTTTTGTCTTCATGTTCTGTGGTCACAGGAGATCGAGCTTTGGGTTGGTGCCCTGATTCGCCAGGTTCGCCTCATCTCAGTCTCGGACTGTGAGTGCAGCCAGTATTGATCCAGATCACAGTACAGTACACCGCAGTGTGGAGGATTAGCGTGGTGATTTTGCACAGTGATCAAAAGCCATTCGTACCACATTGTATTGCAGCTATTGTGTAGAATTAATAATAATCACAGAATTGGCAGGTGTGGTTTAATTCTAATAATATAATTAGGCAGTAATGGTTTGAGTAGTTCACAAGCTCAGATTGAAGATTAACCCCCTGGACTGTGGCTTGGCAGTCCTTATCTGAACAAAAAGAGGAGAGCCATTGTATGTTCTTACCCTTTAGCACCTTTTAGCACATTTTCGCCTTCGTTTTTAGGCTTCAGCTCAGCACAATGCAAGTGAACAGCAATGACAGCTAGAGCAAGACTCTGGTCTTCTCTGAGGGGAGGATTAGGTTAGATTTACAGGGGAAATAAAGACTGAGATAATTGTCTAGACCGGCCTTAAACAGATTTTTGCAGCTGGCCCTTGGACTGTGGCTGGCCACCGCTAATTTGAGCAAACTAGCATAAAGAGGACATTCCCATTTACAGCCTTTAGCACACTTTAGCACAGATTAGCCTGCAGTGTTTTTTTGTTAGTTTTGCTGCCACAGCCTCACACAAGTGAACAGCGGTGAGGGGTGGATAGAGACATGGGAGGAGTGAATCCCCTGTGCTGCGGCCGTGATGGCTGTAAATAAATCAGGAGGAGAGGGGATCGCTCTAATGAAGACGCTCCACCAGGCCTCCCCCACCTCCTCCTCTTCACAGGTAGGTCCCATGATGCAATTATCCCCACACCTCCGGCACACCCGCGCTGATCATTTCATCAGGCAGGGCTGGGAGCACAAACAAGACGGCTGCGCACCCCCCACCCCCCGGGGAGATGTGTGCATGCTTTCCCCTTTTCTACCGCAGAGCAGGAACTGGGCCGGTGGGGGCCGGGGCCACAGCTAGCTGAGGCGGTGCAGTGCGGCTGCGTTTCCATTGCGTTACCCAGAACCAGATCCGAAGCGTGTGATGTCACACTTAACACCGGCAACTGCGCCGGTCCAGACAACTGCAGCATCACCAGTCTAAAGCTTTGTTTCTCCAGAAAAAACCAGGCTCCATACTCTTTCTGTCCCTCTCTGTCTGTCTGTTTTCGATACTCCGCCAATCACCCCACACCTGCATGTTTTCAGTCTGTGATGGCAAACTGTTGTGGTCACTCAGCTCAATACTGGTCATATTGCCACTGTGTCCAACCATTAAGAAACCAGCTGAGGTTATTAAAGCCAGCTCAGAAAAGGGAGTTGTGTCTATTTTAATCTTTATAAAAGGGACAATAACAATAACAAGACGGTCCCAGAGTTACGTGAGAGTAGTGTACCAGAAGTCGCTGTGTAACTGGGATCTTACGTAATGCGGTCATCAGTGTGGAAAAAAGCACCAGCGCCCCCAGCAGCCATTACTGTGGCCAAGAGTGGCGGCCATGCCTCTGCGGTCACCACAGTTTAAGAGAAAAATCTAAGTGTCCCTCATTAAATTTGGTGGTGTGAGATACATACCGCACCATTTTTTCCACCGCCTGGCTCATGAATACAGTCAGTCATGCTTCCGTATACACACCTGCTTTTTTGTATTAATAAATCTTAGTAAGGGAGTGTACATGAAGTCGAGGCTGTTAACGTTAGGGTAAATGTGTGTGGAGTGACATGCAGCTTGGGGACTTCCTGCAGTAATAACAGTGAATAGCATTCATACAGGGCCTTTCATCCTTTTCAAAGATCTCAAAACTCTTCTACGGAAAACAGGGGGCGGTTCACTCCCCTCAGCCGCCATAAGCGTTCCGCCGTGTTGCTGTTTTGTACTTTGATTGACAGCTCGGGGTCCACCTAATTACATTACTCTCCCCAGTGACATCTGACACCACCCCCTGTGGGCTCATTTGTCACCTTGCATTGCTCCCACCCTCCCCACCAGGACACATATTGGGAGTGGCAGCCGCCCCCCGTCTCCCGAATTATAATAATAGTTTAATTACTGGCTCTGCCGCCGCGACTGGAGCTCCGCCCACCCCTGAGTGAGAGCAGGTGATTGGTCACCGGGGAGCTGGGGGGAGCGAACGGTGAGCCGGTATCATTAACGAGGGTGAAATCCCTGAAGTTTCATATTACCACACTCTGTAGCTCATTGAGGTGTCACTCAAGCCTAGGAAGGGGGTCCCCCAAGGAAAAGGCGAGCCGCAAAGTGCACATCAGAAGAAGGTTAATTTGATGTATTACACGTGTTTGGAAAAATGCGTTCTCTGTCAAATTACAGTGGCAAAGACTGGCTTCCAGAAATCATTGTGCGTGGTTGTTCCTTCAAAAAATGTCATGTAGGATGGCTTTATTATATTCACCCTGCTGTTGGAGGTCCTGCCTTCATGTACGTGGGGCAGGTTTCAAAGGCTTAACTTTTGGTTGTCATACCCCCCTATGTGAGGATCGTCTGTTTGTGCCTTTTCTGTTTTTAATCCACCTGCACTGGTCCTTTATCTACTTTAATTACAACAGGTGATCAAACCCCATCAGGTGACCTGTACAGGTCAGTCCCATCCAGTCTCAGCAGATTCATGGAGAAGTTGTTGAATCACCTGGGCCTTATTCAGAATAGCATGCTGGAAGCTGTCTAGCTATGCCTGCTTGGTATAGGCAGATTTTGCACCCACTGCCCTCTAGCAGGGCACTCATCAGTATTTGCAGTACGTGCTGTTTATTTTACATGTAGTATTGTTGAGTGTTTTGGATTCTGTGTTCTAGTGACTGATGTACGGTAGTATACTTGGCCTCCCTTGTCTATTGAGGTTACACAAATTAACTTAGGGCAGGGCTTGAATAGCGTTATGCTCACACTCACTGGTCTGGGAGTGTTGTTTGCCTGACCTGACACTGTTGCTCATTCAACTTGGATGGACACACTTATGTTCTTTCATGCTGGAAGTTGCTCTGGATAAGAGCTGAAAGATCTTATACCAGAATGGTTGGGTTTAGGGTTAGGTGTAGTGATTATGACACTTAGTGGTTGTTGAAGGAAGAGGGGACCCAGAGCCTGGCTGACTATTAGCGGAGTAACAATAAACACCTGATCTTTGTATCCTGTGCAGAGATCAGGTCATTCTGGGTCACTCGCTGTGTGGACTGAAACCCGCTGGTCCTGAAATCCAAACCTGCCAGTGATCGAGGCTGGGATATCTGTTTCATCTGAGATTTCAGCAGCACGCATCAAATAATATCTGTAGGGTCACAGTTTATTTCCCATAAGCAACAGCTGTTTGCTAAGACTTTTTGCACTTGTCTCTCACTGTCCTTAAGCTCGATCCATTAAGAGGCATCGATCCGTTAAGAGGTTACCAGGTCAGCTATCTATCTTTTTTCTCTGTGCCTGAGAGTGTCCTAGGTTCAGATCCTGGACAACGGAATGTTCACTTCCCACAAATTACCCTTAGCGGGGAGTGCCTCTTTTTTTTCACGTTGGCCCATACCTTTGGTCTGATTTGGTGGCAAAATGTCATTCATAAATCAAAGTTGGAGCCCACCTCCCTGCCCACATATAGGCAAGGTTTTTTCGGCTCATGGTGGGGCTAGAAGAGGTTAAAAGCCATACAGAAAGGTTCTGTAATGGTTCTATGAGAACATAAAACCCCAAGCAAAAGTGTTTGCTTGTAAACCGACCCTGTAGGGGGCATCGGCTTTGCGTATGCTTGAGAAGTCCGTTGAAACGCTTTCCCTGGGGTTCATTTTCAAATGCGTATTAACCGTTTCCAGAAAATTAAAATTTATTTCAAGCCTCAATTAGATGCACATGTTGAATGATAACTCTAAAGTAAACTTAATGCATGCAGACATCCACACGCTTACCACACGGACGTCTAAATTCAGCCACAGCACAGCACAATTAAGAGCAGGGGAGCAAACACACACACACACACACACAAACACACACACCTCCTCTCCCTAAACTTTCGACCCCTTGGGCTTGTTCCTCATTATGTTTGCTTGTGAGGGGCAAATTCCCAGGCACAGCTGCTCAGCATCAAGATGTTTCTGTCTGTCTCTCTCCCCCCCTCTCTTTAATGGCCTGGCCCGTAAAAGCCCTGAATCAGCCGAATTAACACTAAAAAGAAAATCCCAAAGAAAATCCAAACTGGTAGGGAGGCTCTGTTCTTTGCCTCTTTTTTTTCCCTTTTCTTTTCTTTTTTTTTTTCCTCCTCCATGCCTCTGTGTGTGCACTCAACTGTGCCAGACTAGCTGGACCGATGCCCGCGCACACATCAGAGAGGCGAACTCTCGCCCTGCCCAACCTCCACCGCCAACCCCATACCTCTCCCCCAACACACACACACACACACACACACAGCACCGCCACCCTCTCCTCCCAGTAAGGACCCCCTTACTGGCACGGTCGCCTGTCTGCGCCTGCATCGCGTGAATCCCTAATGCGTTCCAGAGCACCGTGCCGGGGGGCAGGGGTAGCTGGGCACGAGGAGCTGGTCTCACGCTACCCTCACATTGTTGCAGCGTTGCGGGAGAGCGACACGGGCACGGGAGAGGGCGACGGGACAGTCCAACAGGCGTTGCCGAAACACACGCTACTACATGGGCATCCAGCCCCTCCCCCCCATCCTTGCTGAGCAAATTCCATCAAAACCATACCTTTCCATGTCTGAAAATCATTTACCCCCACCACCACTACCACCACTGGGAAATGAATAGGATATTTTCTGTCTTCCATTAAAAAACGGGGGGGATACAATTTAAATTTGAGTTTTCATTGGAGTGTTTTCCTTCTTCTCCCTGCTCCACTGGAGGAAATGAGCTTTCCGTTACACCACAGTCTGATGCATTTTAGCCTTTTATCACCAGTGATGCAGGCTGTACATCAACCTGTGGTCTGAGTCAAAACGCAAAAATAGCTTTCAAAAAACAGTTTTAATGCGCTGTTTCTACCGGTGCTGGCAGTGCGGCTTGCGGAATATCGTAAAATGACATGGGGCAGTTCTAAAGTAAACGTATATAATTGTTTACCGTATTTGTCTTACCACTAAATAGCTCCTTTTTTTTCTTTTCTAAAAGGACTGGCTGCTTGCTTGTGCCTCATGCTGTCTTTCTTTAGATGGTTTAAATTGAACTTAGCTGTTGTAATTGTTGTAATCTATCTCAGACCCTGTTAGGATTTTATCTGAGTGTAATACTTAATTCGTTGTAAATGTTTCAATTTTGTGCAAGCTATAGATTAAATTAAAATTTAATTTCAATTTTATTTCAATTTAATTTAATTTAAGCAAAAATATAATTAATTACATTTTTTATGTAGGGCAATTGAAATATTTCAAAAGAAACTGATGTGAATCTCACTGGTGACTTTGTCTAGTCTAGTGTCAGAGATTACTTAATCAGTTAATTACTTTTTAATGTAAGTGTAGTTTTTGCTTTGAATAGTCTGAGGGCCATGTTGGGTGTTAGAAACTGTAATTTTTTTATCAGGAGATGTTTTCTACAACGGATACATATCATTGCTTGTGACTGTGCAGTAATGTATATTTTGGGAAGTATACCATGTAGTGTATAATGCAGGTGAATAATGTAACATTTTATGAAGTATGCTTTGTACTTTTCTTTACAGCTCAGAGGACAGGGCTGTTAATGTAGTAAAACTGTAGCCATGTTGCAGTATTAAGCTGGAGCGATGGTTTGCTACACAGGCTTGAATAATGAATCCAGACTCCAATACTACTGTATACATCTCTTTCATGGTTCTGCGTCTCCCTGAAGAATTTCCTTGCCTTAAGTGCAATACATTTCAGCCATTTGGCAGTTAAGATGCACGTCTTTGTGTGATTTCTGATGGGGGCGGGGACGGAGCTTGCGGTCGAGCGCGGTGAAGCCCCTGTAAGTTCTCTCTCTCACGGAAAATCGCTTCCCAGGCGTAGCTTGTGAACGGTGGGCCACGGCGAGCACGCCCCTTCGCGCTGAGTGGGGCCGCTCCGCTTGCGTTGGTGTGACGATCGGAAGGCGCTAGATCCCTCATTACCCTCCTTCGCAGACACCACAAAAGCCTGTCGTCTCTTTAATTTTTTTTTTCTTTTTACACAAGTCGCTATTAAACAAATCCCTCCAATGAGGAACTGCTGTGGGCGGGGGGGGTAAGTGTTTGTTGTTTAGACAAATGAACATGTAGTTTTGTGTAATTTGTCCCGGAGTTCGCAGTAAAAGGCAGTAAGCCTGAGGACCCCGCTTTGCCCAGGGGGCCCCCTTAAATGGCCTAATCACCATCCCCAAACCAGCTAAAGCAACTAACCCCAATTAGCTCCCCGTGACTGCGCTACTGGGCAGGAAAGTGGGAGTGCAAAGCAGGATGGGTAATTACCTACCAGAACGCTGGCACAGCGGGGGGGGGGCCTCGCATTCTCAGGCTCTCTCTCCAGCTTCCAGTGTTTGGGAGAGGGAGGGAGTCGGGGGAAGGGTGAAAACGCTTGGCCCTCCAGTCCCTTTTTCTCCCTGGCCAACACGGTCTCGCCTTTACAAGCCGGTGTAATAAAGTGGAGCCAAATTAAAGCTGTCCGGTGCGTGCCGCGCTGGTTTCGGGTTCCCCCCCGGAGCCCCGCGGGTTTCCTTCCCCGTGGCGCAGCGAGAAACCGCGTTTCCGCGCGGCCGCCGCTGACCTCTGCCGGCTCCGTCTGCTTCCCATTACCCCGTGCCTCTCTGTCCCGCGCGCGCGTGTCCCCGGCCCAAACCGCCGCGGGGGTGACGTGCCAGCTCTGGTGGCGGCCCCCCTCCCTCCCCCGCTCGTTAGAGGGGCAGACATCAAACGGCCGAAAGCCGAAGCGCCAGGAAACACCGCCGTACTTGGACTCCCCTCGCCCCCCCACACCCCTGAATTTTTGGTGGGACTGCCGTGCGTGCGGCTCCTGCCTCTGCTATTTTAACGAGCTCTCCGTAATCCGGGGGGCCGGCGGGGCCGGCGGGGGCCAGCTGGGGGCCGGCTGCGGACGCGTCACCCGGTAGCTTTCAAAGGGGACGTCCTTTCCCCCCCGAGCCGTGAGAACATTCCGACGGCGCTGTGTCGGCCCCCGTGCAGTCCAGCCCAGGACTGGCGCACGGTAGCAAACGGGGCAGCAGTGTAACATAGTGGCAAGGAGCAGGGCTCGTTACCGAAATGTCGCTGGTTTAGTTCCCATGTGGGGCACTGCTGTTGTACTCCTAATTGTGGTGCTTCACCACATTTGCTCAGTAAATGTCTACTGCATAAGTGGCTAAAGTCAAAATGGTTAGGTATGCATGTCATTCTGAATGAGAGCGTCTGGTAAGCAAACATAAAAGCGTGAAGGGATCCCTTAAAGTCCAGTCAACAAGGCACTGGTCTCAAGTGCAGCTCATGTTTGACACTGGCTGTGTCATCTGAATCAGAATCTGAATCAGACTTTATTGGCCAAGTATGCTTTTAGACATACAAGGAATTTGACTCCGGTTCCAATGTCTCTCGTAGTGCTTTCATACAATGTTGAAGTGACAACAACAAATACCACCCAACAGTAGTGATACAACAAACAGCAACAGCAGTGCGGGGCACATGCATGGAATTGAGTAAGGATGGAATGAGTGAGATGTATGAAAATAAATACGAACAGTTACTGTACAAGAAGTTAACAGCTATTGCACAATAAGTTAAAGTGTACATGAGTCCAGGCTGTGGGTCTGTACAATAATTAGTTATAGGCAAGTATATTGCACTGTGTTATTTACAGCTATTGCACAATGAGCCTGAGATAAAGTGAGCTGCAGGCTATGGGTATGTACAACTAGAGTTGTACACCTATTGCATTGTGAGTTGCTAGTTTAACAGTTCAAGAGTGTGATGGCATGTGGGAAGAAGCTATTCTGGTAGCAGCTTGTTTTGGTGGGTAGTGATCTAAAGCGCCTGCCGGAGGGAAGGAGTTCAAATATGTGGTAGCCAGGATGTGAGGGGTCAGCAATGATTTTGCCTGCTTGTTTTCTGGCTGTGGTATTGAAAAGATCTCAGAATGTGGGCAGGTTAACTCCAATGACCTTTTCTGCAGTCCTGATGGTGCGCTGTGGTTTGTTGATGTCTTGTTTGGTGGCAGAGCCAAACCAGAGTGTTATAGAGGTGGTGCCGACGGTTAATGGGACAGAGGAACAAATTGGCTTCATTTCATTGAGGACAGGGATGGGTTAACCGTGGTCCCCTCACTGCGATTTTGGTGGCCCCCACTTGAGCGCTTGCAGTATGAGAAGTAGTTGTGTTGGTGTGCATGTGCATCAGAGGATTCACTTTGAGCTGCGCTCCTTTAGAAGCACAGCGGTTATCGCAGGAAGACGCGCGGAAGGTGAAAAATGTAGTTAAAATCAGATTTTCGCTCAAAAGGGGAGGAAAATGTCGAAAGTAAACAAAGATGGCTGCAAAGGTTCAGAGCGCGTGTAGAACGTTCCGGCAGATTTTCCGTGCTGTCAGTTCATTCGTGCCTCTGCAGCCGGCGGCAGCTCTCTCTCCAGCTCTCTGCATGGCCTGAGACGCGGTTGCTTGGCTGGCTGATACTCTTCAGAAGGACGCGCGAGGCGTCCGGCTGAGTTTTCCCCCCTCAGGCGGCAGGGCTCAGGCTCCGCTCGAGGGCACGGCACATCCGCCTCATCCCGGACTTTAGCAGACCCAGCCCGCACCCCTGCCCCCCTGTCCCGCCCCGGCTGATGACCCGCAGGGGAGAGATCCGAACCCATTCAGCCCACCGGCCCCAGAGTCCCCGCAGCAGGGGCTGGTGGAGAGACACCGCTCCGGGCTGTGCTGCAGCTAATACAGACGCGTCTCCGCACATCCACACATTGCTGCTGACAGCAGTGTGCGTGTGTGCATGTGTGTATGTGTGTATGCCTGTGTTGCGGAGGAGGTGCAACAATTGATATGTGTGAGGGCAGCAGTCTGTATGTGTGTGTGCATGTGTGTATCTATGTATATGAATATATATGAGTATGTATACACAATATAATGAAATGGCTTTGATGTTGAATAAGCAGGTTCATAAGCTATAGTGTGGCGATTGTAATAATATATAGATTGTATACATTGTATATATGTGTATACGTGTGTATTACATGTATATATACAATATATAATATATACACATTATATTATGTGTACATACACACAGTATATATGTATGTTTGTGTGTGTGTGTAGAGGAGGGGGTGCAGTAATTGATTTCAGTGCGGGGCCAGCAGTACCCCCTGGGCAGGGCCCCTCCTCAGCCCCAGGCTGCTGCAGTATTGATGAGCCATGAATAAAGCATGAGTTGAGGGGCGGCTCGCGCCCCAGCAGGGGGATTCCCCCGGCCCGCGCCAAGCTGCTTCCTGTCGCTGGATTACCCAGCATTCCCCCTGCCCCAGAGCTCGCCGCCTGCGACCTGAGCCTCCGTGTGGGGCCCGGCTAAACGAGCTTCAAAGAGTCCCGCGGCGAGGGCGGGGAGGCAGGCCGAGGGAGGCCGCCACCGCCCAGCAAACCTGCTGCACTTCCTGTGCATGCGCCGCTGCAGGGCCGGGCTAATCATTTAGCATGATGCTCTGCTTCCGGAGTGCTGAAATGTTATTATCTGTGTAGTGCGCCCTACAGTCCTCTGTAACTTATTCCATGTATAGTAATTTACCATTCTGTGTGGAGCAATTTACTGTGCAACTCATTAAATGTATAGCAATTTGCCCTGTATCCCATTCTGTGTGTAGTAATCTGATACGTAACTCATTCCATTTTATGTGAGTTTGCTGTGTAACCCCTTGTGTGTTACACTGTGAGTAGGGAAGTGTGTCTGACCGTTAACATGCCGCTCTTTTGTATCTGTGTGTGCCCGTGTGCATCAGTGCGTGAGCACGTTTTTTCGCCAGTGAGTGATAATGCGTTTTCGCGTGTTCCAGGCGACCCTGCTCCCGCCCTGCTCGTCTGACCCCGCCTCCCCTGGCTCCACCCCTCTGGGTTCTCAGGTCCACGCCGCAGCGGTGAACGGAGACAGGAGCGCCCTCCACAGGCTGATCGCAGGTCTGACACCTGCCCCGATGCAGAGAGGCTCGCTGACCCTGGATCAGTTTCAGATTTATGCCACGTAATGGTTTGGATGCAGGTTTGGGTTGGAAAAGCTGATCCTGGAACCTGACATAGATGAGGGATCACTAGAAACCACCCAGCTCTGCTCAGAGTGTTGGCTATTTTAGATGTTGCATAGATCTCTGGGTAGACAGGACACATCACTGAGTAGAAACAACGAGGAGACACACTTTCAAACAAAATGTAAGAAAATAAGTCATAGTACTGTGACAATTTCCTTTTTTTGCTGCAAGCAAATCCTGTTCTTCTGTTTTTAAAATCTTTGTTGCTCACAAGAAGGGGAATTTCTGGGAGTCATCTTAAATGTCCTATGCTGTGGTTTTGTCTGTGTGATGTGTCTATTTTAAGTATATCAGAAGGTACAGTGTGGTTTGTAATGTCTTGTGCGTGCGTGCGCGTGCGTGCGTGTGTGTGTGTGTGTACGTTTTGTTTTGTTGATATGAAAGGCAGAGTCTGTTTTTATGTCGTATTTTGTGTGTGTGTGTGTGTGTGTGTGTACATTTTGTTTTGTTGATATGAAAGGCAGGGTCTGTTTTTATGTCCTATTTGTGTGTGTGTGTGTGTATGTGTATGTGTGTGTGTACATTTTGTTTTGTTGATATGAAAGGCAGGTTCTATTTTCATGTCCTATTTGCGTGTGTGTGTGTGTGTGTGTGTGTGTGTGTGTACGTGTGTGTACGTTTTGTTTTGTTATTTTGAAAGGCAGGGTCTGTTTTTTGATGTCCTATTTTTGTGCATTTGTGTGTGTGTGTGTGTGTGTGTGTGTGTGTGTGTGTGATTGCACGTGCATGTGTATATGTGTGGGCGTCTGTTTTGCTGGTATAAAGGGCACTGTGTTTTTCATCACCCTGTTTGTGTGTGTATGTATGTGTTTATCTGTTCTGCTGGTATGAGGCAGTGTGTTTTGTAATGTTCCATTTATGTGTGTGTGTGTGTGTGTGTGTGTGTGTGTGTGTGTGTGTGTGTGTGTGTGTGTGTGTCTGTAATCCTGGTTTTGCCCCAGCCGAGACGCTGCGGGACAGGGAGGACCAGTTTGGCCGCACCCCTCTGATGTACTGCGTGCTGGCTGACCTGGTTTTGCCCTCTGCTGAAAGCCGGGGCCTCCGTCAACAAAGCTGACAGGGCCAGCGCACCAGTTTGCACCGCACCGCTCTGATCAGTAGTCTGAGTCAGCTGGCTGACACACACTGGACTGCACTGTGAGGCTCTGCTGACGCACCCTGAGGAACACAGCACACTGAAGCGCCCTGAGGAACACAGCACACTGACACACAACAGACTGACCCTGAGCCAGCGCACTGACACACTGTGAGAGACACTGACGCACCCTGAGGAACACAACACTGACACACTGGTCAGCACACTGACACTGTGAGAGACACAGCACACTGACACACTGTGAGAGACACACTGACGCACCCTGAGGAACACAGCACACTGACACACTGTGAGAGACACACTGACGCACCCTGAGGAACACAGCACACTGAAGCGCCCTGAGAAACACAGCACACTGACACTGTGAGAGACACAGCACACTGACACACTGTGAGACACACTGACGCACTGTGAGAAATACAGCACACTGACATACTGTGAGAAACACAGCACACTGAAGCGCCCTGAGAAACACAGCACACTGACATACTGACACAGCACACTGACACACTGTGAGAGACACACTGACGCACCCTGAGGAACACAGCCCACTGACACACTGAGAAATACAGCACACTGACACACCCTGAGGAACACAGCACACTGACACACTGTGAGAGACACACTGACCCTGAGGAACACAGCGCACTGACACACTGAGAAATACAGCACAGCGCACTGACACACTGAGAAATACAGCACACTGATGCACCCTGAGGAACACAGCACACTGACGCGCCCTGAGAAACACAGCACACTGACACACTGTGAAAAACACACTGACGCACTGTGACAGCACACTGACACACTGTGAGAAACACAGCACACTGACACAGCTGTGAGAAACACAGCACACTGACACACTGTGAGAGACACACTGACGCACCCTGAGGAACACAGCACACCGACACACTGTGAGAAACACACTGACGCACTGTGAGAAATACAGCACACTGACATACTGTGAGAGACACACTGATGCACCCTGAGGAACACAGCACACACACTGACACACACACTGACACACTGAGGAGCACAGCACACTGACACACTGTGAGAAACACAGCACACTGAAGCACCCTGAGAAACACAGCACACTGACACACTGAGAAATACAGCACACTGACACACTGTGAGAAACGCAGCACACTGACACACTGAGAAATACAGCACACTGACGCACTGTGAGAAACACAGCACACTGATACACTGTGAGAAACACAGCACACTGACGCACCCTGAGAAACACAGCACACTGACACACTGTGAGGAACACACTGACGCACCCTGAGGAATACAGCACACTGACACACTGAGAAATACAGCACACTGACGCGCTGTGTGAAACACAGCACACTGACACACTGTGAGAAACACAGCACACTGAAGCACCCTGAGAAACACAGCACACTGACGCACTGTGAGAAACACAGCACACTGACACACTGTGAGAAACACAGCACACTGACACACTGAAATGACTGATTCTCACAGAATACCGACACACACAGAGACAGAATACACATGCATGTTGACTGCCCGCCCGCTCATAAACGCAGTCTGAGGCGTTGGGACCGGCGCACATGCTGTAAAACAGCGCCGGCCCTGAGCCACGCCGCGCAGCGCAGAGCACGAACTCGGAGCCGCGGCGCAGTCAGAGCCACGACGCACTCAGTGCCGCGGCCACTGAAAGCCTTTCCTTTGCTGCATTTATCTCCGCAGCCTAATGGTGTGGAATGAAGCGCCTTTCAAAGAAGAACTTGGCTTCACCACGTCCCACATCCAATCAGGCCGAATTAGGTGAAATGCAGGTCATATGTTTTCCTCAACCGGCTGTCAACCTCGTTTCAAGTTTTTCGGAACACAAAGGCAGCTGAATTCAGGAGAGGCGGTGTGTGTGTGTGTGTGTGTGGGGGGAGTTTTGAACGGTTTTCAAAAAAAAGGAGAGAAAAGGAAAGAATCCGGTGTGGGGAAGGCAGGGCGGCTGCCTGAGGTTCAGCTCTTTATGGCCCCGTCTCCCTGGGCGCAGAGCTCAATAAAGCCTGCATTTTTCAATAATGGACGCAATGTGTCTCTCATCAGAGACGCAGGCCGGGACGGGGCAGGTTTGGGGGGGTGGTGGGGCGGCGGGTTGGGGGGGTTGGGGAGTTGGGGGTGCAAACCGCTTTTACATGCCCCCGCCGACCCCCCCATCGATAGCCCCGACACGGCAGGCCGGGGCACAGGGTTACAGCACTGCGAGGGTCTACTGAGCATGTGCAGAACAGAGAGGAGCGAGCTGTCAGACCTGGAGAAGCCTTATTCCTGACAGTCATGTTCCTTAAAACTTTGTTCATTCGTGTGTTCCGGCCTGAGGAATGTTGAGTTTGGATTATTGGGGCTTTTCATATTTATAGTTAACACAGAATATCATTATCCTAATGTGGCTACAGTATGTGACACACATTCACTTTTCAGAGGAAATGTCCAAACAAACAGCTGTTGCCTTATGCTATATGAGCAGTAGGTGTTTCACACAGAAATAGGTTATACCATTGGCTTGGAACATGGAGAATGTAATCCACCAGGCCATCGGGACAGCAGAAATCAGGACATGAAAGAGCGCATGGGACGTATGGAGGTGGAGGGAAGCTGCTAGCAGTGGACCCGAGATTGCTGTTACATGGTGTATTTATATTTGCAGAAATCAAAGCAGCCGGTTTGGAGTAATTGTACTGTAGCCCTCTGGAAACCCTTCTCCTAAAATTTAAAACACCGGCTCCAAGAAGCTATCAAGCTTTAGGGAAAGCGTGTCATTACAGAGAGAAAGGAAGTCGTTTCGTACATCCCTTCTTCAAAGGCACGTTTGGCCGCTGCTTTTGGTGCTGAGGGCGGGGCCCGTTCTGCCAGGCTGGGCGGAGAGCTGCTTGTTATTACAGAGCGATGCTCTGTGTGATGGAGATGATGTGAATGCTCTAT